>QMIH01000388.1:648478-662925 GCA_003987875.1 Clarias batrachus | reverse complement strand
AAAAAGCACCGGATGCGGAACGTGTGAATAACTCCCAGCTAAGTTCCTGTAACGTGCAAGTGGTGCGGGTGAGCGATTTCCCACAGACAGGCGCATCTCTTCCGCAACTCGGTGACATATTATCCATCGGGTTTCAGGGATCAGGCATTCGTCTTGCTGAACGTTCACGGCTGCAGTGGGGATCGTCGTTCATGGACATGCTGTGCGTCCTTATTTCAAACGCTTGCACCATTCAAATGTTTTATCGCGACTAAGAGACTCATCACCGTACTGTGCTTGTATTGTCTTCTGTAAAGTCTGCATGCTGGACAGATGTGCACCGGGTCAGTTACTCTATGTTGGATGTACAGTACCTAGGAGGAAGAAGATTGAAATTTCGTTCCCCTTAAAGAGGGAAAAGTATTCGATGTAGACCTTAAAGTTGAGTGTTTCTATTGCATCAGGACACTTTGTTGTTAAGGTATATGTTAAGCTGATATTCAAGAACAATATCCTAGGCAAAGTGTTTTATTTTTACTCATTTAGCTTGCTAAGCCTTTCGTGTTACAGTGCAGGTTGTTGCCATCTCCTCGTCCTGAGCTTTAAGACATTTTATCAGGTTATTTCTATAGTGGAAAGATTCTACTGTATAGAACACACTGTTTTTTTTCTTCTTCTCCAGAGAACAGTTTTGAATTGCTTTTACAGTATTTCCATATTTAACCATGAAATGCATCCAAAAATGTCCTCATTTTATTTAGCCTGGTTTACATCACATTTCTTTTTTTTTTCTTTTTTTTTATTATTATTATTATTATTATTATTATGAGATTTATGTACATTTGAAACCCTACTAACAGTAAAAGTGACCTTTTGAACCTAACTGCAATAAAAATAAACTACCACTGCAGCCTTTTTAACTGCTGCGCAAGGAAGACACAAATAGCACGCATCCGATGCAGAAAACCAGACAGAAGCGTTTTTAAAGGTTGTTTGATGCAGCAGAAATATTTTCTTGCTGCTTGAAATTAAGGAAAAATATTTTATTGCACTACTGTCTGACGCTAATACACCAATACATTTCATGATCTCCCTGACCCACACACACACACACACACAAATACTGTACACACACACCGAGCTTCCTAACCATGCCAAGATGTACCTTTAATCTTGTACTTTAAATATACAGTATTTATTCCAGATAGAATTTGGTTTCAATTGAAAACCCACAACAGAATCTCTTACTGAAGATATACACTATATAGACAAACGTACATGCAATGACACCGTACCCAAATACAAACACTTCAATATGGAGTTGGTCCCCCCCTTTTGCAGCTCTAACAGCTTCCACTCTTCTTGGAAGACTGTCCGCAGGATTTCGGCGTGCTTCTTCGTGTCCGTTCATTCTGTCGAGCATTTATGATGTCGGGCACTGATGATGTCGGATGAGATGGCCGGGCCCGCAATCTCCATTTCAGATCATTTCAAAGGTATCCAATTGCGTTGAGGTCACAGGGCTCTATGTTAGGGCCAGTCACGTTCTTCATCTTCATCTTGTCTTTATAGTCCGTGCTTTGTGCACTGGAGCACAGTCGTGTTGGCATAGAAAGGGGTCTCCCCCAAACTGGTGCCACAATGTTGGAAGCATAGCATTGTCCAAGATGTCTTGGTGTGCTGAGGCATTAAGAGTGCCCTTGACTGGGGATAAGGGGCCTGATTGATTCAATAATTAACAGGTTTGGCCAAATACTTTTGTCCAAAAGTTAGCATGAAATCTCTACATTGTGTTTTGCTTATCTAGTCAGAATACACTCACTCACTCATCATCTATACCGCGATATCCTGTATTGAGGGTAACGGGGGTTCTGGAGCCTATCCCAGGAGAATTAGGGCACAAGGCAGGGTACACCCTGGACAGGGTGCCAATCCATCCGCCGGGCACACACACACACACATACACACACTCACACACTCATTCACACACTACGGGCAATTTGGGAACGCCAATTAGCCTAATCTGCATGTCGTTGGATTGTAGGAGGAAACCGGAGTACCCGGAGGAAACCCACCAAGCACGGGGAGAACATGCAAACTCCATGCACGCAGAGACGGGAATCGAGCCTGGCAGGAAATCGAACCAAGGCGACCACTACAGCACTGTGCCGCCAAATCAGAATACATTAACCTCAAAAAAGGAAAAGAAGTTTGGTGCACTTACCACATACACAGTGTGATTATCACTGTAAATAATAATTATCATTATTACGAATATATTGGATTAGAGACTAGGAATTGATTTAATAATATACAGTGCGAACTCGTTGATAAAAATGTTATTTTAAAATAGAGCAAATGTATAAAGTGACAGGCTCTGACTCAGCAACACGTGTGTATACACTGAATACAAGAAGGTTGAACGTTTCTTAAGGAATCATTATTAGTTCTTAATGCATCCTCGGTTTGAAATCATTTTTTAAAAGCATCGCATTTTATTTCCTATGTATCCAGATTTTGCGGCCCCTGTAAAACATCATGCAAACTATAACTGCAATATCTTTAAAAAAAAAAAAAAACATACCATAATACAATCTGTTACTTTACTTCCTTAAACCTTATCCCACTCTCATTTACACAAATACAAGTCCTGCACAGCATTTGGAGTTAGGCGGTGCCATGGGCGCTTACCCTTACTCCCGCGGTTACAGTGGCGCTTTTGTTCAAATCTGTAACTTTATCAATCTTTAAACAAAGAACTGTAGCACACTAGACACACAGCGCTGCCGGACGCCTGTAAATGATGTTTTTGAAAATCAGTGATCAAACAATAACGCAACTTTCACCTGAGCTGAACCATATTATTCACGAGCCATTTCTTGAAGGCTGTCATTTTTTTTTTGGCTGCATGCGGACTCCTCGTGTCACAAAGCCCAAAATAGACAGGTTCTTCTCTCGGGTCTGGCTCGGCGCCACCACGTCACGCACAGTTCACAGCAGCGCGTCTTTCATCTTGCTCCCTTTTATCTTTTCTTCTGCTTCCCATCACATACCACATACAGTACACCGCCTCGGCTGTACTCGCTCTTTCAGTGCGGCCGGCCCTGTTGCTCTTCTAGGTCTAACTTTCATTTAGAATCAGGCTTTCTCTTCAGTTTAAACCATCTACGCATCATCGCATGCTCCTGAAGTCTGGATATGAGTTTACGCTCATATCCGCGAGAGGTACAGTATGGCTTTAGTAACATAATAAGGCAGAGCTACATAAAAGGAGCCTTCGGATATATATTTTTTTAAAAATTTGACACGAATTTGCAGCCTACTTCTGTGATTTAGCTGTTTCAGGAGAAAAGCCCTATTTGCTGGAGACAAATGAAGACCGTTGGGATGAGCTGGAATGCCGTCTGCACCCCGGGACTTCACTAAAGCTCTTATAACTGAATGGACACAAATCCCCACAGCCACACTGTGAAGCCTACTCAGAATAGCACAGCTTTATCATAACAGCAAAGCAGGACTACGTCTGAAATGGGATGGTCAGCAATCACATATGGGTGTCTACAACCTTCAGCTACACAATGCAGATTTTACTGATCCATCACGGGGCGCACACACCCACAGGCAAGTTGCGAATGCCAATTAACCTAATCTGCATGTCTGTGGCGAGATTCCAACCCTCGACCCTGGAGGTACAGTGCCAACCACTACACTATGCCACTATGCAACCATATCCAGCAGGAAGTCTCCACCTGGGCACTGGTAGTGATAGGCCACGCGGAATCTCCGGATTCAATTCCCACTGGATACACCGCTGGTCCCAAGGCCAGATAAAAAAGTGATGGTTGCGTCAGGAGTGAAAAATCCGTGCCAAGTTGTGTGCGGATCGGAAGGTCCGCTGCGGCCACCCTTTGACGGGAGCAGCCGGAAAAAAACAAACAACATCAGGATGTCTCCAACTGCTGCAGGATCAGTAGATATCTGAGCCCAAACAGACCCCAATGAAAAACAATCCTAGATTTTGATAAACACAGTAAGAAAGTTTCCTAAGAATAAGAGCACTGCCCAAGCACAGATACCAGCAGTCCTACTCTACTGTAGCTTCTGATTAGGTTATCTCCTGGCTATTATTACTTGAGCTTTTAATACCATCACAAGCACAATCATTTTCTAGGCAGACGGTTCAGGGAAACCCAAGGCTCAAGGATGTACTGATTTCAGCAGATAAGACTCATTACTATAGAACCAGGACGTTTCTCTATATCCTCAGTATTTTATCCACACTACACCGGCTTTGACATTTGATTCTAAAATCCAACTAATGACCTTGAGAGGACTGAATGCTCCTGTCCCACAGTGCCTGTGCAATCAGGACCTCGAGTCATTAAGACAACAGCAGGACGAAAAAAAGCAAAGAGTCTTTCCCGACAAAGCCTAGAGCTATACCACTGCCTTCCAATTACTGTTCATGACTCAGACACAGTATGATCCTTTAAGGCTAGCTTGAAAAGACATTTGTTGAGCTGGGCTTTTTGTTAAACAGCTTTATTCGCAGGTAAAGGAGCAAGTTTCGTGGGTTCACGGGAACCGAGTACATCTTGCACTCGAGCGAAAGTAGAGATCCTCTGGGGAAAATATTACTCCGGTAAAAGTAGAAGTTCTCTATTTAAATTTCCACTTGGGTACAGTTCAAAGAAAGACATCTCAGCAAGTAATGAAAAATAATAAATGAATAATGAGCGGTAGAGGTATCACTGTACCTGCCAAAATTTTAGGCGCACCTTCTAATTCCACGGTCTTTGCTGGTTTCTACATTGTAAAAAAAAAAAAAAAAAATGCTGAAATATGCAACAAAAGTTGAAAAGTTGATTTTGAGATGTTTCTGCTACTTACTGTATAACGGCTCTAATCTGACATGATGTTAATTGGTGATTTTTGAGGCTGATAACTCTAAAAGAACTTCTCCTCTGCAGGACATATGTACAGTAAGTTTGGTTATTGTTTTCCTGGGATGGTTTTCATGAGAGCCAGACATCATGGTGCATTATGGGTTTTGAAAATGCACTTGATGCAACTTGATGCAACTCGATACCGTTCATGGACAGNTTCTCTATTTAAATTTCCACTTGGGTACAGTTCAAAGAAAGACATCTCAGCAAGTAATGAAAAATAATAAATGAATAATGAGCGGTAGAGGTATCACAGTATAAGTCAAAAGTTTGGACACACCTTTTAATTAAACGGTATTTCCTTTTTAAAAAAAAAAAAAAAATGCTGAAGGCATCCAAAATATGCAACAAAAGTTGAAAAGTTGATTTTGAGATGTTTCTGCTACTTACTGTATAACGGCTCTAATCTGACATGATGTTAATTGGTGATTTTTGAGGCTGATAACTCTAAAAGAACTTCTCCTCTGCAGGACATATGTACAGTAAGTTTGGTTATTGTTTTCCTGGGATGGTTTTCATGAGAGCCAGACATCATGGTGCATTATGGGTTTTGAAAATGCACTTGATGCAACTTGATGCAACTCGATACCGTTCATGGACAGAACAGCTGTCCTTCGTGTGAAACACGTGTAAACAACTGACTGTTGCTTATTACCTAATTCTTTATTCCACAGTTTTAAAAATCAGTTATCATTCTAGAATGATTTTTTTTTTTTGAATTTCCAGAGTTAAGTTGCTAATATGCAGTGAAAAAGTAAAATGTTCATGAATCAGGGGATTTAAACTTGAGATTTGATCTAAATAAGACTGTCAGTGGAAGTGCTGGTTGCAGATTGGCTGATGTCTGCAGGTATTTCTGCTTCTGATTTGAAACAATTGGGAGGATCGGGGTGAGACGGCAAATGACCTTGCGCCGACTCTTAGGTATAATAGACTACAGTTGGCGATAATGGCGCTTCTGTATCAGCTTTGAAAAAATGTAATTTCTTGTTGAAGAATTGTATTTGTAGCTGAGCAGAAAGTAAAACTTACTAAAATTGTTCATATTTAGTCAAGGTTGTCAAAAATAATACTTAGGTACAGTAGTGAGGTACAAACGCTCATGTACACACCACTGGAATGATGTGAGCTTTATGTTCAAGGAACTGCTGCTGTAATCATAAAGCCCATACTCATTTGAGGACACTAGCTGTGTTTTAAAAACACTTCATGCAGTTACAATGTAAGCCATCCTGCGTTATACTACGCTGAGAAACGGCTAGGTTCCCGTCGCCATCTGGTTCCTCTCAAGACTTCTTCCTCAGGTCAGCTCAGGAAGTTTTTCTTGCTGCTGTCACTTCATTAGGGTCCACATCCGGATTTCTGTACAGCCGCTTTGTGACTGTGTACATTGTTGAAACAAATTCGAATGGATTTCAACGTGAGTCCTCTACCCAATCAATCTAAGGAAAGCGTCTTGAGAACTTACTCCATCTGTACATTGTACACGTTCATCATTTTTTTTCATTTTCAGTTTGTGATTGATTCTCGCTCAAGTATTCAATATCCTAGATGATAAAAATAACTAGCAAAAAAAAAAAGAAAAAAGGTCATGTAGTACTCTCAGCCCGAAGGTCTTCATGAGCAATATTTTGGGGTCCATCATTAAGATTTACTGTTCTGAATCCCTAGACAGCACTTGAAAATGATATGGAAAGATTGAAAGAAAGGCCCCATTGAGAAAATTCTGTTTCTCTACTGTACAGCACAGTGCAAAGGTCATAGGCACTGGAAAATTTGTGAAGACACACAGCCAACGCCACTTCTGCCCCTCCTCACCGCCGTAAAAAATGTAGCCCATTTGTACTAATCATATTTCCTCCCCTTCCAGACATGCCTTTCTGACCTTTTCAAGAGTTTGGAAAAAAAAAAAATCTGGAAGTAAGCACAAATCATTGTCTCTCAAAACCAGATTCTGGCTCAATACACACTTCTCTACACGTTCATGCATTTTATTATCCCTACCGCTTTGGGCCAAAAGGAACAGACTGTACTAAGCGCGCTCAGCCTGTTGAACTTCACTGTGTTCAGAAACCCCCTGAGGAAACACCTGAGGCACCCAGCTGCTTTCAGCACGTGTGTCGGCGCTGTGCTAACCTAAGGAGGGGAATTTCTGCGCAAGTCAGAAAGCTGAGAGAACTCAGAGACACTTCTGCCCTCAGTGTAACATGGCAGTTTGGCGAACCACTAAAATTCTATTCCAAGCCACATGTGGCCCATATGTGAAATTTTAAAAAAAAGGTGGAGTTGCAACGGGCTGAGGGCACTACCAAGGAGCATGCTGAGTTTATCAGTTATTATAACTCTTCACTGATTTTCTGAAACATTATTTTTTACTGAGGGCAAGTTCAACAGCGCCAGTAATTTACAGTACACACATAAAAATCCTCAGACTTGAACATTATGAACCCAGTGATAAATAAATCATCAAGTCATAGTAACTAACACACTGCAGCCAAAAGAATGTGGACACCTGACCATCACAATCAGTAGGGGATATGTTTCCCCTGTAAACTGTCCTAGCATGAAAATGTCTCCTCCCTACTACATAGCTTTGCCCAGACTGATGTGAAACTCAAGCACCCTGCACACGACCCACACTGAACACTTCTGGGAGGAAACTGAACTTTGATTATACACCAGACCTCTTCATCCAACATCGGTAATGTTCTGGTTGCTTAATAAGCAGAAATTCCCACAGCCACATTCTAAGACCAAGTGAATGCGTTCCAAAAAAGAGTGGATGCTGTTACAAGCAGCAAAAGGGGAACCAAATGTCTAATAAATGCCCAAAGTGATAGAATTTGATGTTGAATAAGAAGGGATGGCCAGGTGTTCGCATACCTTTGGCCTTACCGTGTATGTCATTTGGTTCAGTTTGCGCCTCACAGCCAATTTTCACTGCTTGTGTGAATAAAAGTTTCTGCAAGTAGCCTAAAATGCTACACAGCAGAGATGGGAGGAAAAAAATCGATTCAGTTACTGTATGTGCGGCGATTCTTTTGTTTAGAAATACATGTATCACCAGACTGACTCCAAAATCGCCTTTTTTTTTAATTAATTTTTTAATTTATATATGTTGTAATATGTTGATCCTACAGATGGTGCATTTCATTCATTGGCATCGCATCCTGTGTGGTAGCAGCGAATTATTCGCTAAGCTTGTTTAGAATTACACGGAAATCTTTATCTTCATTTTCTATGCCGCTTATTTGGTACAAGGTCGTCGGGGGGGGGACGTGGAAAACTATTCCAGGAGACTTTGGGCACAAGGCGGGGCACAGGGTGCCAATCCATCGCAGGACCCACACACACAAACACATATACATTGGGCAATTTGGGATGCCAATTAACCTGAATATCTTCAGGAAACCCACCAAGCGAGGCCAAAGTGCTACAGAGGCCGCGGTGCTAACCACGACGACATTGTGCTGCCGTTAATACAAAACGTTTTTGATTCATTCACCTTCTATACTATGTATCCTCTATACAGGGGTGCAGGAGCGTGGAGTCTATCCCGGAAAACCTCTGGCACAAGGAGGGGTACACCCTGGACAGGGTGCCAATCTATCGCAGGGCACACATCAGACAATCACACACTTTTTGGGAACGCCAATTAGCCTGATTGGCTTTGGACTGTAGCGGTGTACCTGGAGGAAACCCACCAAGTACAAGCAGAACTCCAAGCATACAGACCGAAGGCAGGAATTGAATGCTCAACCCGGTGCAAGGCCACAGAGCTAAACACTAAGCCACCTTGCTGCAAAAATTATATATAACACGACATAAGTTTTATATAGAATTTGGGATATTTCTAAAATCATGATACTTCCATACAGTAATTGCAGTACAAATGGTTACGCCCTGGTGAAAACTCGGAAGCTTTTAAAGGATTTCTGCACCAAAGTGTGATTCAAACAGCTGCGTGTGAAAATATCAGGACTAATCCTCAGTAATAAATGAATGTGGGAGTGTTGGCTCAGGCAGCTAATGGTCTAGGTTGTTGATTTGAGAATCTGAGGGTCCAGGTTCGAGCCCCGCTGTCGGTAGTGTACCACACCCCATACTACCCAACCTCTGCATGCAGTGTCGGTGCCAAGTCCAGATAAAATGGGAGGGTTATGTCAGGAATTATATCCGGCATAAAACCAGTGCCAAGGTGTGTGTGGATCAGTTGGACCACTGTGGCGACTCTTCAGCAGCAGTTGCCAAAAGAAAGTTTATCCTCAGAAACCTGATTAATGTAAATAATTCAAATTTAACATCCTATCACTTGGGGAAGTATAAAACAAAAAAATCTGCAGCAAAGATGGGGAAAAAAGATATGAAAGTATAAAAAATAAATAAACTAACGAGGAGCTTCTGTCAGGCCAATGACCCGGGCATTTCCACAGCCCGAGGCATGAAACCTTCTTACCGGCAAGAGCAAAGTGTATCATTAAAAACAACACTCCTGCATTCACAACAGCATTCCTTCAAATTTCACCAGACAGAAAAATCTTTCCACGTCTAAAACGTCCCAGACTTTCGTGATCCATCATCTCTCTATTCCTCAATATATGTTCAGATCTGTCGAAAATAATGTCCGTTGGAGGTCTTTATGCTGCAGTTTAAAAGGGACAGCTTCCTATAGGACATAACCATACTGTACGGCGCGATTATAACTTGAACATTATGAACCAGCTGTCGCACAACTAATGCTTGCGATGAGATCATGCATTATATACAAACAATGTATTTCAGTTAAGCAGAGTATAGGATTAGTGTGTTAGTAACAACCGAGGAAATAAACGCAGGTCTCAGTAGTGTAACTCAAGACTGCTGAAAGAAGGGAAGCGCTCCATGGGAGAAAAAAAAGAAAAAAAAAAGCCTCTGCGTATTTTCCATTCAGAGCTCTGACACACTGGCTCATTCTCTGAGCAGCAGAAACTGAGCTTTTTTTTTATTTAAGTCAGTAGGGAGAGTCAATGTGATCCTGTGTCTTGCTGACTTGTTTTGCATAAAGACAGGTGGATGGAAATCCCCGCTAATGTCCGTTTGGTGTGTCAAGCACTCCTGTGCCCGCTTGTCATTCTAATATCAGCATGATATTATGTAATATGTAGTAAGCGAAGGCAACGGCAATGAGTAGAGCAGCAGATCCGCAGCCAGGAATAAATCATACTTATCATATTTATTATAATGAATTATATGCAGCAGTTAGCTTTGATGTGGTTAGCGTGGTGCTAGAGCAAAACGGCTAACAGTACGAATAGTACTGAAATCTGCAGAAACTGGGCTTCGTTTAGAATTTACTTATTTCTCCCTTTTGAAGAAATAGTTCAGGTTTGTCTGTCTTAAATCAGTCGTCGTGAGTATGAATGCGAGAAATTCCACAACCTTCATTCCGTGCAAAAATCAGCTGAGACCCAAAGGAAGCTACTTCAGTACAGCTAAGCCAAATCTGATAAACTCACACACAAACACAAATCTGATAAACACACACACACAAACACTCTCACACAAAGAATTCCATCTAGCGTTTTCACACACCAACCTTCAATTGCCTTTTTTTGCACTGTATTTATTAGCTGATATTTGCACAAGATCTGTTTTTCTATCTTTGCTGCTACGTCAACAAGAATTGTTTACTGTTTTCCTCATCTATCATCTCACGGACAATTTATCTGTCCTACCTCAAACCATTATCAGGGAGTATTGCATGTCATGCTGTTGCTCTTGTTTGCACCTTCGCACTTTCTGTTGTCTTTTGCTGTCCCTTTTTTCTTTCGTATAGTTCTTTTTGTTCATTTGTTGTATTAGCTTGTAAGCTAATTACAGTACAGTAGGTGTCATATGCCTTTAGTTAGCTAGCCAACTAGCATAACTAGTTAGTTTTTTCTTCTTCTTTATGTTATCAATTTATGTTGTATAGCTGTATCAGATAGTTTTGTTCATTTATGGTGTACATTTGTTTCCTTAGCTAGTCACAGTGTCATTGCTAGTTAGCTGTTAGCTGTCAATTTATTTTTCCACCTTGGCCCTGAAGTAACATCATTTTGTTGATTAAAATGACAATAAAAGCGTACTTGACTTGAGTTGAGACAGTGACAGTTTCAAGTTACAGTGTATTTAGTACAAATTTAGATATTTTATTTTCCCGGAAATAGCAGTATGACTAGTTACAGTTAGCCATGTGGCTAGTTCTGATTCTCCGAATATACTTAATATAATTCATATTTTGGAAAATAAAATATATCAAGAACAACACTCTGATGTGCCTTCCTACTTTATCAGCTACTGTATGTCTGTGCAGGTTAAAGGATGAGATGGGTGCGTACTGCACGCACAGGGAGATTTCAGAGGACACAGAAGGCGATGATGAAGTCACATAGTAAACAGCAGTCAGGGGTTCCCACAGGTCTGAAATACACTTGCAGGGGTAGCCTGCGGAAAAGGCCGGATTTACCTGCAGTACAAAAGTGGTACACTACGTACAGTAAACAACAAATACACCCACACATATACAATATTTTGATACATATTTCAGAGATCCAACCTACTAACCCTCTCTCCCACATGTGTGAAGAGAAGAGTAAAAAGATAAGAACTAAACACTCTTTGTAGCACACATGGCACTGCTGTTCAGAGCACAGACAGTAGTTCTTAAAAACGCTTAGCCTAAACACATACTGTATAGGAGTCAGGATTGTGCAGTGTAGAGTGATATTGTTTTTCCAGCACTACCAAATTATGTAGTGCTGAATTATGATGAACTGAATTTATTTTCATTTTAACCAACTATACAAACATGACTGAGCGGAATATTAAATGAATAGGTCACATGATTGTTTTTGGTTCTTTCTGTGACTAAATAATAATGATAATAATAATAGTAATAATATGTGCATTTTGCGATTTCTAAATTTTTGGCGACATCATTTCCATATTCCATATGAAAGCCAATTGCACAGTTGGATGTCTGAAGCCTCCTCATCAACGTACACTGGTGTTATCACCAGCAAGTATCTGTGCCACTTACGTTTTAAGGAGTAGTCTTCACAAGCATGGTATGCTGATCCTTTTGGGTTGAGCATACCACAAATTGCGCTCTGGCCCATAATGTGAAAGCACCTCTAACCATCTATACACTAGATGGTAGCCTATCGCATAAGTCGGCTATGAAAAGGTGTTCTTAAGGTTATCCTGATCCACTACAGTCTACAGGCTGCAGTCTGCAAGATTCACTGCAGTCCTTTGGATTTGCGATCAGGTTTGCTGAACCATGCCTTCCTGTTTTTGACCTTTACCTGATCTTTTGTTCCGCCATTTGGATGGCATTTTGCCTGCTCTATAGGTTTGGTTTGTTTTTTTTTTAGTTCTCTAGCACATTGGGCCTGAATTTTGGCACATAAATTTTCTACCAGATGATATCTGGTTTTGGTAAAAGTGAATTTTATATATATATGCATACTGTGTGTATATATAGCTATTTATGCGATTGTTCTGAAACTGAATGTAATCATAAATTTCTAGGCTGTTACAAGCACCTGCAGTAAATTTCATTAACTGTGCTGGGCTCTACTGTAAAAAGCCCAGATTGTGTAAAATATTCAAAATTGATCATATTGTTACAGCCGTAGTGGATGGTTTAATTTTTGCGGGTGTGTGTGTGTGTGCGCAGTCAAGTACAGATTGTCCTCCAGAAGGAGAAAGCGAGTGGCTTCGGCTCTTCATCCACCCACCACCACCTCCACATCTCTACTGCTTAAACTTACATAACTACACAGAGCTGGCCTTCAGACACTTGCTTTCTTTTGTGTTTCTCCGTTTCAAGGGGAAATATTCATCTCAACATGAAGCTCGTCACGCGGCAAACCTACATGAATTCAGTTAAAATGCTCTTATGTAACTGAAATATTCAGGATACAATGTATTGCTATTTAAAACCATTTTTTTTTTTTAAATCAAAAATACAAAGTTATTTGGAGTCGATGCTAATTATTATTAATTAATTGATTGATTAATTGATTGATTAAATTAATGTAATCATACAGTCTTTTCTCAGAAATGAGCCAATAGGTTTAAGGAAAATGTTTACAATCCGGATGGTTCTGTCTGGTATCTTTGTCAAGACTTCATGCCCACCTGCACCGTCATCGCGAGTCACACTCAGCATATTTCCCAGTTGCCTAGCAACAGTGTTCTTAGCGTTCCATTAGCTGAGACACATGTGAACGAGTGCGAGTAAACAAATGTCAAGTATAATAGCATGCTCAGAGTAATGATGACGTCAAATCCAGTATTATTTTTAAAAAAATGTGTTATAATGTAAATCAATAGCTTTGATGTGTTTATATACAGTATGTTCGAGTGTGTGTGTTGTTCTAAAACATGTCAGAATGAAACACTATGTGCTTATGCAGTATACGTTTTTATAGTATACTCGAATTTATATAGGACAGGAGCCTGATTAAGGTCATATACAGCATCAAACAACAAACACACACACACACACACACACACACACACCATTCCATCTTTCTCACACGTTTCCGCAGCATCATCACTTCAGGGAAGCCAAATCCATCCCTCAGATTTATTTCCCTCTAAATCATCAGATCCCCGCCTGCAGGGATGAAGGTGCGCAGAGGAAGAGGTTAATTAGCACCATGTTCTCATCTCTCTTATCTTTTAAAGCTCTTCCACTAATAATTCTTTTAAACCCCATCACCTCAAAACCCCCTGCCCCCCCACCCCACCCACCCAGCTTTAAAATGGATGTGGCTTAATTCATGAGTCACCCTGACTACCACACTGTCCACTAGGTGTCATAAGACTGATCATTATTAAACGCTTTACAGAATAACCTATAACAGCCCGGTGCAAACAGGACGTATCTGAAATAGTATCCCTTGATTTCCAACACCCTCTCTTACATCACGCTCTTATTCTTCTATGGAGTAGGCCATCATTTCTTTCTCCTGCCTTTACACTGACTGTACTCTGTACACTAGAGATGGAACGGATTTAAAATTCACCGTGAACGTTCAGTGAACGGTGTTATATTTGGGCACAGTACCTGCTGAAAAACAATGTGCATTCAATAATTATTAGCATAGTCACTCGCTCAACCCTCTTTTTAGCTGCGTGCTTTGGGCAGCGGGGACAGATCACACCGACTAAATCTTTCCATGAAAACGGGTGGAAAACTGAAAAAAAAAAAAAAAAAACAGGGCACCTGTACTAGAACTCATATTGTAGCTCAGTTATGTATAAACATACGTTGTTTCACTTAGTCAAAATGATCAAAGATTGTTTTTTTTTCATTCGTTATTATTAAAGCAGGAAGATCCTGTCTTACTTTAAACAGTCGTGAATAAAAATAAATAAATAAATAAATAAATAAACAGCCTGTGTCAAATTACGAATGCAGTTTTAAAAAAAGGACCATTATGCCTCATAATGTAATAAATGGAAAACAAAATGATATTTGTCTCCTGC
>QMIH01000388.1:621713-633864 GCA_003987875.1 Clarias batrachus | reverse complement strand
GCCGTGATTAATGTGGGAGCACTAAGTACCTCTCATCCCTCCCCTCTGAGAGAGCTCGGCCAATCAGCTCTCTCTAGACCTCCGGCTGCGAGAGGTTACAGCATCACCCGGGATTCGAACTGGCGATCTCCGGATGATAGGGCGAGCGCTTTAACCACTGCGCCACTCGGAGGCCCAAAAAGTGAGAAAAAAACAAAGATACATATTTTCCCCTTGTTTTAACCACCAGTAAAAGCTGCGTTTAATTAATACAACGCCACCGAAGCGAGATATTTTCAGACTAGGTTATCGTAACGTGAAAATGTGAAACACCCCTAGTATCCAGGTGTCACGCAGCGTTAATTACACTATCAAATACTATCGCACTGGCTGCAAACAAAGGCTGGGATGTCGTATTAATTACAGTGTCACTTAGGAATCCAATGTTAATGAAGTATTGAGCCTGATTCCACTGCCGTAACGTCATAAAGTATCCATTGCATTCATTCATTCATCTTATCCTGTACAGGGTCATGGCGGCTAACCCAAGAAAGTTCGGGTGAAAGGCAGGATACACACCTGCACAGGGTGCAAATCCATTGCAGGACACACACACACACACAAACAGTTAGCCTAATCTGCATATCTTTGGCCTGCGGGAGGAAATCGGATTACCTGGAGGAAACCCACCACGCACGGGGAGAACATGCAAAATCTACACACTGCTGGCCAAAAGCTGGCACCTAAACCCTCAGCCCTGCGCCACCATGCCACTGCATTAACGGCAATCAATGTCCTTATCACCTTGAAGCAAGCTGCCTATGAGTAGTATTATATTAGTCAATAATGTCCGACTACTTTACCAGGATTTATGCTGTAGCTGGTCAATCAGACCAAATTTTAAGAAAAAAAAAAAATCATCTAGGAATGAACAATATAAAGAGCCTTAAATAGTGCACCTTTGAATAAATCACAGAATCCAGACGGAATCTCCGAATACATTTATTTCAGCAACACCAACAACACAAATCAGTTAACAGCAGTTCACAGTTTTATCCGGATTAACCGCCTTTCCTTTCTCTTATCCATATACAGTACGAGTTGACGCATACACTGGAAGTGTTAGTGGAGTTGAAAGCTGGCTGAAGTTGTAACAGCTTGTAATATGCTCCTCCAATATGTTAAGTGATTTTCACACTGTTGACAACCTTAACCCTGCGAATGCATCGCACGCATGGCCGAGCTGGACGAGCTGCGACGTCAGCCTAGAAGTTTCACCAGTTTGGAATCCGCAACAGCGCATTTGAAAATAATTTTTGCTAAAGGTAGCATACTTGGTTGGTATGGACGCAAGATGTACAGTATTTTTCTTTAATATGATGTATTGATTAAACGATTCATCTGTCTCGGAGTGTTTCTTTGGTGTCTGGCTGTGATACAGTGAAATTACATAATGAAGTTTGTTCAGTACCGTCAACACAGTTTTGGGGCCGCCGTAGAGTGTTAATTACAGCATCAGCTTACGATGGATATCATGTACAGTATACGTAGGGTGTCATGTAGCCTTCATGCACTCTTTGTTACAGCATGATTGCTTACATTAGTTACCGCATCAAGCTGTAATGCCATGTTACTGTAGTGGGAGTAAAAACTTCTGATGCAATCACAACATGCATGCATTTGTACACATCCCTCGGTAGCTCAGGGGCCATCAGCAACATCTGTGATTTGTTATTCATGACAGTGTAATTCTGTGATGTCTCACTTTTTGCAATAGCATACAGTGACGTGATGTTAGTTACAGTGTCATGCTGTGATGTCATGAGTGTTACAGCGCAATATTATAATACAGTGCTAGTTACATTGTCATGCTGTTATTTACAGGAGGTTACGGTATAATGCTGGGAAGTACTGTTAGTTGCAGTGTAATTCTGGTTGGAGTGTTAGTTACAGTTTAATGCAGCGATGTCATTTTAGTCACAGTGTACTGCTGTCATGCTGTAATGCCATTTTTGTTAAAGTATAATGGTGTAATGTTCATGACAGTGTAATTCTGTGTTGTTGTATTTTTTGCAATAGCATACAGTGACGCGATGTTAGTTACAGTGTCATGCTGTAATGTCATGTGTGTTACAGCGCAATATTATAATACAGTGCTAGTTACATTGTCATGCTGTTATGTGCTGTATAGTAGGTTACAGTATAATGCTGGGAAATACTGTTAGTTGCAGTGTAATTCTGGAGTGTTAGTAACAGTTTAATGCAGAGACTTTATTTTAGTCACAGTGTACTGCTGTGACACAGTGTTACTTGCAGTGTCATGCTGTAATGCCATTTTTGTTAGTGTAATGGTGCAATGTAATGTTAGTCCCAGGTTATTCGGTGATGTCGCATTATTTGCAATGTCGTACAGTGATGTGATGTTAGTTACAGTGTCATGCTGTGATGTCATGTGTGTTACAGCGCAATATTATAATACAGTGCTAGTTACATTGTCATGCAGTTATGTGCTGTATAGTAGGTTACAGTATAATGCTGGGAAATACTGTTAGTTGCAGTGTAATTCTGGTTGGAGTGTTAGTTACAGTTTAATGCGGAGACTTTATTTTAGTCACAGTGTACTGCTGTGACACAGTGTTAGTTGCAGTGTCATGCTGTAATGCCATTTTTGTTAAAGTGTAATCTTGCAATGTACTGTTAGTTCCAGGTTATTCTGTGATGTCGCATTATTTGCAATAGCATACAGTGATGTGATGTTAGTTACAGTGTCATGCTTTGATGTCATGTATGTTAGATTGCAATATTATGATAAAGTGCTAATTACATTGTTATGCTGTTATGCACAGTAGGTTACAATATAATGCTGGGAAGTACTGTTAGTTGCAGTGTAACGCTGGTTGGAGTGTTAGTTACAGTTTAATGCAGCAATGTCATTTTAGTCACAGTGTACTACTGTCATGCTGTAATGCCATTTTTGTTCAAGTATAATGGTGTAATGTAATATTAGTTCCAGCGTAATCCTCTGACATCGCATTATTTGCAATGTCATACAGTGATGCATGTTAGTTACAGTGTCATGCTGTGATGTCCTATGTGTTAGACTGCCATATTATGATACAGCGCTAGTTACATTGTCATGCCGTTATGTACAGTAGGTTACAGTATAATGCTGGGAAGTACTGTTAGTTACCAGTGTTAGTTGCAGTGTCATGCTGCGATGCCATTTTTGTTACAGTGTAATGTTGTAAGGTAATGTTAGTTCCAGTGTAGTTCTGTGATATCGCAAGGCATCACAGAACTACCACTGATGTCATGTGCAATCATGCAGGTGACAGTGTCATTGCTGTCTGTGAAGCACTGTTAGTTACAGTATCATGCTTTCATTCAGGGTTAGTTACAGTGTAATGCTGTGTTCACAGAATACTTACAGAGTAATGCTGGTCGCAGTGCTGGCTACAGTATGTCATGTTAGTTGCGATGCCCCGTTGTGATGAAATTTGGTTAAATATTTAGAATGTAAACCTCAGACTTTCAAATAATATAATATGATTTTGAATCTTATATTTGATAAACCCATCGCATATGCTATAAGATGATGCAATAAATCCACAAAGCATTTGTCAATATTCAAGGTCATGCTATTGTGTGGGATATCAGCCCACGATAGCACATAAGAACCAGGGCACTGTCCAAGGCAAATCAGAACATCTTAGAATCAATTAGTAAGCACACAAAGTGTTGTTTAAAATGACATGATCTTCTAAAACCCATCAGTTACTCGTTTTAAATGTGGGTTTTGGCATGTAGTTGCTCTCCCCTCAGTATGGCACACCGTACTGATCTATTTTCACCCATGCTGCGAACCACAGGTAGTGAAATATACCTGGGATGCGGAGTGATACATATAGTGAAACGTCCCAGTGCTGTTACCGTCCATTATAAAATAAGACACAATTCAGTTTCGGCTGTAATGCAGTGTTAATAACAGTGTCAGTCTTTAATGAAATGTAAGCTACAGGGTAACGCTGTAATGCGGTTTGGGGTTAAACAATGAGGCTGTATAGAATGATACAGAAAGCTGTACAGAAAGCTACAGAATGATACCAGTAATGCAGTCTTAATTACAGAATAAAGCTGTAATTACTATGATTAATGGATTGGGACTAGCTGCAGATTTACAGTAGAAGGCTGTGACGTAACATTGGTGTGATTCTGTTAGGTAGCGTTAATTACATGCATGAGGCTGTTATGTAGTGTTAGTTCGACTTAGAAAGTCGTTTTATGTTATGTGCATAAGACTGATATGCAGTGCTAATTATATGTATGAGGCTGTATGTACTATTAGAGTGTTGGGCTCTAGTACAGTGTTAGTCACAGCATCAGGCTGTAGAACAGTGAAAGATGGAATTGTGTCCCTCCACGAGCCACCCGACACACCGGACAATGGATACTCCCACTCTGGAGATATATCCATCGTTTCTACGGCAGTTACTTAAGGGGTCGTGTTTCCAGCTCAATACCCCATTCACAATTTGGGGACACTAATTAACTTAATCTGCAGGTTTTCGTACTGTGGGAGGAAACCAGAGGAAACCCACCAAGCATAAGGGGCACATGCCAACTCCATGCACACAGACCCCAGGGCAGGAATCAAACCCCGACGCTGTGATATGCATTGTTAGTTGACTTATCTAACTGTTTTACACTGTCACTGTCAGACTGTGATAGTGTTAGTTCCATTTATGCATTTATTACACAGTTATTTATCGGTAGTTAGATTTTAGCGTTAGTGACATGAGCCTTTGATGGCGCCATGGTGACACATAACAGTCTGTAATGCAGTATTAGTAACATGTATGTGAAAGTCATGTGATACACGGACCAGCCTGTGACGCAGTGTTAATCCCATGTATAAGGATGTCATGTGATACACTTGTCAGTTTGTGATGCAATGTTAATCCCATGTATATACTGTAGATGTTCATGTGATACACTGATCCGCCTGTGATGGAGTGCTAGTCCCATGTATGTATATGGATGTCATGTGATACACATATTAGCCTGTGATGGAGTGTTAGTTACGTGTATGTGGACGTCATGTGATAAACGGATCAGCCTGTGATACAGTGCTAGTCCCATGTACTGTATATATTGATGTCATGTGATACACATATTAGCCTGTGATGCACTGTTAGTCCTGTGTATCAGCTTGTGTATATGAATGTCATGTGTTACTCATACACATGCATCTGCCATGCACTGTTAGTCACATAGCTGGATGTCATGTGTTAAACATATGAGCCTGTGATCCAGTGTTGGTTACTTGGATGAGAATGTAATGTTAGTTGATGTATGATCCTGGGATCCAGTGCTGGTTACATGTGATGCAGTGTCAGTGTCACTCATTCGAATGTGATGTGTTAGTTGTCGTATGAGCCAGTGATGCAGTGTGGTTAGTGTCACTGCTAACAGCAGATGATAATGAGCAAATATTGAGCAAATACAGATTGCACTGAAGCAGGTGATGCATGCGCGCTCAGGTAAACATGCAATCTTATTCTGTTTCTGCAATGAGGAGTATCGTCAGACTGCAGCGTCGATCCCGGATCCCGTGACATCTGTTCCTAAAAATAATCGCGGGAGACCGAGTGCACGCGCTCTAATCGACGATCGATGCAGCGCACCGACACATCACGAACACACACACACACACACACAGCGCTGATTAATACAGAAACGGGGCACATACTTGCTTTGCCGGGTTTGGGCCTCTGCAGGAGCTTCTGTACCGTGAGTAAATCCTCGGTCTTCACGGCCTGGAGCAGTTCCTGATCTTTGCCCATGGTTAATTTGTGTGGGTGTTTTTTTTTTTTTTTCACACCCGGAGCATCCTCTGAGCGCGCGCGCGCGTGTGCTGTTTTCTTCGCGCGGATCCTCCCTGTGTGTGTGTGTGCGCGCGTGAGTGTGTGTGCGCGCGCGCGCGTATATGTGCTGGGATGCTTCAGACCGCGCGACGATCAAGAAAACAATTCCTAATGCGTTGTCGATGTTTAGGATTTCACGCTTTGAGTCTCAGTGGCGATCACCGTGCAGTCCCACAGCCTACATCAGTACAATGTCGAGAAAACGACGTGCATCACGTGCAAACGACGGATGAATCACATCGCTGGCGTCTGGAGACCCCGCACAGGAGAGTTACATTCCGAGATCTGAGCAGAAATCCCAGTGCATGCGGTGTGTAGGAGCGGTGTCTGCTGCCATCGCTGCTGCTCTCCGTGCAGTGTGTGTGTGTGTGTGTGTGTGAGAGAGAGAGAGATCTCTGTGCCTGCGCGCGCGCGCGCGCGTGTGTGTGTGTCCCAGCTGTATTTAAGCAGGACTATTCGAAAACGAATCGGTTCCTTTGAGAAACGAACCGATACATGTGCAAGAATAAATCTTCATTCACAGATTTGCATCATGTTTTTGCTGGTTTGTTCGTTATATCTTTTTATGTAATTGTTGAGATTCGTGCAATGTGATTGAGATGCATAATAAATGTGCATCTATGTGTACGTCATTCCATGTTCATTGATAAATGTATTCATCATGTAGTACCACAGTTTAATCCCTTCATGAAGGTACATTTCGCTGACAAACAACTGTGATCGTGGGAAACTGTACACAAAATGTTTGATTTCTCACTGTCGATTTCAGTGGCAAATGAATCAAATGAATCGAAAATCACGAGTCGAACGGAGTTCGATTCACAGCGACACATCGAGTCAGTGACGTGAACCCGGGCTGAGCGTCGCGCTAATGGAAACTGCAGTAGTAAACAGCACTACTCACTCCAGAGGCCGGAAATTAAAGGGAAAATGGGAGCCGCCGAGCAAATTATGAAGAATTATAGCTATTATGTTTTTTTTTTCAACGGGAAAACGCCGAGCCAGCACAGAGACTGAGTGACTAAAAATATATCCCTGAATTGCATAATGACCTCTCAAACACTGAGTATCAAAAATAGTCATGTTCAGTTTTATGTTTCGACAACTCATAATTGAAGTGAGGTGAACATAAGGCCCTGTCCCAAATGCAAGTATTCAAAACTGAATGTCAGCCATTTTATGGATATGTCGCAAACACTTACTCCCAAACACTCTGACAAGACCTCAGGAGAACGGTTGTGTTGACATGCTTCTCTGTTTAAATGGAAGTGTACATATTACCCACAAAGCACTACATATGCCATGTATTGTGAACAGGGGTCGCAGGGGGCCTGGAGCCTATATAAAGAGACTTTGTGCACGAGGTGGAGTACACCATGGACAGGGTGCCAGTCCATCGCATGGCACAAACACTACAGGAAAGTTCCAGCCTCCCAATAAGGAACCACTGGAGGCCAGTGGTGATTAAAGTTGTATTTATTGCCATTTTACGACTATGGTTTGACCTCCAGTCAACAATCACACACTCATTCACACACTCATACACTACGGGCAATTTGGGAACGCCAATTTGCCTAATCTGCATGTCTTTGGACTGTGTGAGGGAACCGGAATACCGGCGGCGGAAACCCACCCATGGGGAGACTCGTTTTTTACAAACTCACTTTTGTAAGTCACTCTGGATAAGAGCGGCTGCCAAATGCCTACATGTAAACGCTAAACTCCATGCACACAGACCCCAAAGTGGAAATCAAACCTAGACCCTGAAGGTGCAAGGTGACAGTGCTAACCACTAATCCACTTTGCCACCACAGGCAGGACTGTGGGAGGAAGCCAGAGGAAACCCACCAAACACGGGGAGAACATGCAACCTCCACACCTGCACACAGACCAGAGGTGGGTATCGAACCCTCAACCCTAGAGGTGCGAAGCCGCAGTGCTTACCACTATGCTCTATGCCACTATACCACTATGCAGTGTAAGCACTATGTGCACTGAGCCCCTGCACAAAAAACATTACTGTAATATTTACATGGACACTTCAGTATATAGTGTTAGTCAAATGTTCTGTGGAAAGTCAAGTGCTTATACTAGCTTCTTAAAAGGAGTGTCCTCTCAGACACGAAAACCTTTTATCGTGATGTTAACATTTGCTGATTTGCTGATATTTATCCAAAGTGACTTACAGTTGAGATTTGGCAATGCTGGGATTTGACTCACCAAACAGAAACACAAAATTAACCACTGAGCTACCATTCATAGATATCTAATGGCGTGCATATGATGTAGTCGGACAATTGCATTAGAACCAGTGGTTGAGCAGCACTACCATTCTTGACAGTGCTACTTTCACTGCATGTGAACCATGGATAATGCATCACTATCAAAGGAGTGCAGTGTTACTCTACAGCTAATGGTGGTTTAGTGTGTGAGATGGCTTTATGTTTCAGAAGTGAGTCAAATATTTGTAGATTTATTTAAAAAATATCAAAAAGGACACCAGTAGAAAGCTGTCTACAGTTAGTTTGTAAGTTTTTTTTTTTCAGATTTCAGATTCCCAGACAAGAATGAATTTCCAGAAAAACAAGCAGATTGTGTGAGAAAACACTGACAGGATAAAAATACTTCTAATTACGCACTTCTTTCCAGCTGCCATTTTGTTCCCATTATTGCTAGTTATCAGGATTGAGATGTGCTTTTATTCTTGTTACAGTAAATATCCTTTTTATTTAAACTATTTTGTTGCTTACTTTTAGTTTAATATTATTTGTAGCTTAAAGAATTTATATTGGGAATCTATGTGATATGGTGGTCATCAGCCATTTCTGGTTTTGTAGTTAACTCACGTTGGTTCTAGGAGAAACTTACAGTATTCTTGACCGCACAAATTCTGCCACCTAATGTGTGCAGCCAACCAATGATGATGATGATGATTCTCTGAGTTGGTTTGACCATTCCTAATCAGCTTCCCTTGCCTCTAATGAACCTTCATCTCTGCTGTGATTAGTCCACAGCCACAATTCACTCTTTCCCAGATTGTCTCTTCTTGTCATGTTTGAGCTCTGCAGCCTTCATTCAGTTCCTCAAACTGACTCGGCGTGTTCTGGACCTGCCCTCAGCCTGCTTCTAGTCGGTTGCTCTGGCCTGTTCTTCTCAGCCTGATTGCTGAAATTAACCTGGCTTCTCATATTGTTGTTAGATAAAGGTGTAGATTTGATAGCAGTGTGGTCATTTTGATTCATACACATCTTTCACATTTTATACAAAAAAAGATTCTGTAAAGCTGCTTTGCGAGAATGACAATTGCTAAAAGCGTTATACAAATAAAATAGAATTTAATTAATTTAAATATTCTGCTCATTTTCCCTCCACTCCAAAAATAGCAAGCATGGCACATAAAATGCAACTCTGGCAACCCTCGTTAACTGTTCGGGACTGCGTCTTCACAATCTTAAGGCATTATGATTCCTGCCCATAAGGACCAATATTCAATATCTTTTTTCAATATAATTACAATATCCCATTGTATCCAATATTACCATTTTTGACCACTAGGTGTAATAATTGCTCTATTGTACTGAATGGGACAGTGACCAATTAACTGGGAGCAGTAATTTATATTAACAGCAATAAAGATGTATTGATGAATTTCACAATATAAATAATTTAGCATCAAGTGAATTAATCATGATGACAATTAAGCAGAAAGATAGAAAGCATAAAGCGAGGGCTGCTACAAATATTAAAGGCACACAATTTCTCTGCATTCAATCATTTTCATTTCAGATTTTCACAATTCTGTTGTGATGCATAAAATTGATACGGACAGAAATCACATTATATCATAAGCTCCAATTAGTTTTCTCAATCATCCTATAGGGGAAACTCATTAATAAGGTAGTAGATAGACTTGAAACTATGGACTTAATCTAAAACTTGCACACCTTATAGCATTGTTCAAGTGAAATATTCAAGTAGTAATAACTCTTTTATATTGTGTGCCATCCCTCCATTGTTCGACATTTATCACATATCCACTGCACCACTAAATATACTGTAAAAACCTATTTTATTTGGTGAAATAACTGTCTGACTATGAAGGCCTAAGACAAGGAATTTAACACATAAAATACAAAAAAAAAACATAAACTGCTTACAGCTTTATAACAGGACCAAAATCATGTGGAATTGAGTTTGTTGCATTTGCGTCATACTGGTTACAACAGTAAAAGCGTGTCTGCAGCTGGGTGAGAGATATGTTCTGTGTACAATCAGGATATTGAATAGTTTTCCTGAGATTATCACACATTTCCAAATATCCTCCCAATCAACCTCACTTTTACAGTCGCTCAGCAGTTTCCTAAGAAACTAGTTGAGTTTTCTTCTTTGCCCAATTTCATTTCCTGAGGTCTAATAGCAAACCATGTGAATGTGACCTCATGGGTGTAGCTTATTAAAATGTCAAGTTCATCCTCTGGCCATTCTCATCTACTCCATTAACACATGTGGCTCTGGCAGCATTCTGCTCTGTCACAGATCCATGGTTGCCTATATAACCTGACCTACTTTCTTTCCTTCAAATGAAACTATATATCAAAGTCATCCATGCAGTTCTTAATCATAAGGGTTTTTCCATTTTTTAAATATATACACAATATATATATATATATATATATATATATATATATATATATATATATATATATAATATATGCTTGATATTCATTTAGTCAAGCATTTATTTTAAGCATATACCTTCATTCAACTGTGCACCTTTTCAGCCAACATGTGATTTTTAAAAATAAAAATAAAACTACTAACCACAAGTGAGCAGTCCCTATTGAATATCCTGACATATCAAAGAGAAACCTTTAAGCAGAGACATTTTCCTGTGGGGACGCATGTGATGGACAGTTTAGATGAAAATGCATCACTCGCTGAAGAGACACCGATCAGTCATAACATTAAAGCCACCTTCCTTATATTGTGTAAGCCTCCCTTGTGCTGCTAAAACAGTTCTGACCCCTTGAGACATTTACTCCACAAGACCTTTGAAGCCACCAATATGGCAACAGCAGCTCCTTTAAGTCCTGATTGCTGCAAGGTGGGGAAATAGATCAAACTCAAGCCATATCAGAAGAGTTTTGAAGTATCTGCATTAAGTGACTGAAGCAGCCAATGCAATCAGGGAATATGATTGCCATGAAGGGGTTACAGCAGCGGTCTACAGCAATAATTTGGTAGGTGAAACTTCAAAGTAGTATCCATATGAACGGCAGGATCCAAGGTGTCCCAGCAGTGCTCAGAGCATCACACTGCCTCTAACTATAAGTATTCTTCTTATAGTACACCCTAGTCCTGTCTGGGCCCCACATAAGCAATGCACACAAACACACACCACCCACCACATGAGATCAAAGAAAATGTGCATTATTAGATGATGTCATTGTTGCTTATGTTTTCATGGTAGGCTCCTTTCTAGGACGGAGTCAGCATAGGCACTTTGGCTGTGGATACGCAGCCCCATATGCAGCAAGCTGAGATTCAATTCAGCTTTACACAATCAAAACAAGTAAGTTTGTATGAAATATGAATGTGTACGAATCAAAATGATAAGATTGTCCCTGATGAGCAAGCCGAGGGCGACGGTGACAAGGAAAAACTCCCTGAGATGGTGATAGGAAGAAACCTTGAGAGGAACCAGACTCAACAGGGAACCCGTCCTCATCTGGGTGATAACGGATAGCAGGGATTGATCAGCATAATACTGTGTAAGACTGGAAGTTCAGTYTAACAGGAGATGTGMTTAAATMKAATGGAGTCCAGTTTGTTCCTGGAGGCTCAGGTAGACTGTAGGAAATTCCAGTCCTGAGCTATCGAACGACTGAAGTCACAGGTCCCCAGAGAACAGCTGTCTGCAACAGTCGAGGACAGGACAGTCTTAATGGAAACCATTCCCAGCCACCACGCGCATTCCAGGCAGACCACACGGGGCATCCATGCGACGAGATCTCCAACCAGAAGCAGGACTCCAGGACGGGTTAGACGCCTCCAGAAGGCAGAGGGGTCTGGATCACTGGCAACTCAGGAGCGAACATGTATAGCTCGACAGAGAGACAGAGAGAGGGAAAAGAGAGAGGGAGAGAGAAAGAGAAGAGAGCAAAAGAGGAGAGAACAGAAAATAAGGAGAGATGGCAGTTAGGTCTGGTCACAGTCAACATGTATAAGGTGAATGTATATTAGTGCAG
>QMIH01000388.1:574069-621311 GCA_003987875.1 Clarias batrachus | reverse complement strand
GAAGTAGTATCTTAAAATCGATGCGAAATTTCACAGGGAGCCAATGCAGTGTAGATAAGACAGGGGTGATGTGCTCGTATCTTCTGGTTCTAGTGAGGACTCTCGCTGCTGCATTCTGTACTAACTGAAGCTTGTTTATACACCTAGTTGAACAACCAGACAGTAAGGCGTTACAATAGTCCAACCTAGAGGTGATAAAAGCATGAACTAGTTTTTATTTCACCATCTAAATCTACAAACTGATAACGATCAGTCAAATAGGATCTGAGCCACAAGAGGGCAGTTCCCTTAATTCCTACTACCTTTTCTAATCTGTGAAGGAGAATACTATGATCAATGGTGTCAAAAGCTGCACTGAGGTCCAGTAACACAAGTATAGTGACGCAACCCTGATCAGAGGCCCATAGGAGGTCGTTTACTACTTTAACAAGTGCTGTCTCTGTGCTGTGATGAGGCCTAAATCCTGACTGATACAGTTCATTTATGCTATTTCTGTGTAGATGTGAACATAACTGCTGTGATACTACCTTTTCCAGAATTTTGGAGATAAAGGGAAGGTTTGATATCGGCCTGTAATTAGAAAGCTGACAGGGGTCAAGGTCAAGGGGTCTGAGATCCATTATGTGTTCTGACACCTTTCCGTACTGTACGCAACTGTAGTAACTTTTTAAGCAATTTGTATCCCTCCCATGAGATCAACCAGACAGGCTGAACCCTGTCGTCCTTCCTTGGACCACTTTTGGTTGGTACTGACAACTGCATACAGGAAACACCCCACAATAACTGCAATTTTGGAATTTCTCTGACTCAGTGATCGAGCCATCTTGATTTAGTCTTTGTCACAGTTGCGCAGATCCTTATGCTTGCACATGTTTCCTTCTTCCAACACATCAACTTGAAAACGGATTTGCTGCCTAATATATCCAACAACATAGCCATTGTTATTAACTTCACCTTAGTGGTTTTAATGTTAAAGCTGGTCGGTGGATTTCACAGTTGGGTTTGGAATGTCTAAAACCCGGTCACATGCCTTGACCCTTAACTTTATTTTCCAGTGACTTCAGATTTCTGGAATCAGTTTCCGCAAAATGTGTGCACTTTTTTTTAGTAGGACTCATGCAGGTCGATAGTTAGGCAATTGTGTACTTTGAGATGCGGTCTGCACGTTTTATGACTAATGCTCTGGAAATATATACGAAGGTGGTTCATATATGACATGAACTGTTTATTTTAATACTACATAAGATCTACACAGTATGCAGAAATAATGCGATATTTACATGTGTTTTGTTGTTTGTTTGTTTCGTGCTTTTGCACTTTGCCTTGTCAATAAGGTGAACAAATCAATATTGTTTACTTCCATGCACTGAGGTCAGTGAGTCCTATTTGGGTCCTTTCAGTCTGAGCCGTAGTCTTGCTACACACATGCATGGCTCAGTTGCACACCTGACCAAGTGTCATAGGGTTTAAGATCCATCATGTCAGATTCTTTTATATTCAGTTACATGCACGGCTTCATCACCCTACGTCACCATTGAGAGCATTGTTGTCTTGTAATGAAGCTTTTAATTTGAATGCATCTGCCATTGAGGCCAGTACACATGTGTGGTTTCTGAGGTCACAGCTTTAATGGACTTTAAGTGGGCATAAGAATTCTTTCGTGCAATTTCTTAGTTGTGGGATAGTTGCATACTTGGAAACTAAACATAAAATGAAAATATATGCAAAAGCATTAACTAGACATAACTTCATAACTATATACCTGCATAAAAAACAATGAACATACAGTCATGCAGGAGAGCAAATGAAAAGGAAACACAGAAGCATACGGAATCAGGCCACCAGGGAATCAGAGTTTTGAGAACATTATTGGATTGGATTACACTGCTAAGGTTACTTTCTCTCCATCCACATCTGGTAAAGTTGCATGAAACAAGTCTGCCGGAAAGATAACAAACACTTCGGCACGCCACAAATCAGAGTTTTATGGTAGAGGGGGCAGATGGAAGCCTCGTGAAATCGTGAAATCACATGACTCTCAGGCCACAAGAACCAAGATTCTACACTGTATGTTCTGTTGTCCTGTAACTTACAGCTTGTTGGGAGTAAGGGGAAAGGCACTTGCTGTTGAACACAAACTTTATACCTCCATGAAATAAATGTCTTTCTTTGATCATCTTTGATTGGTAGAAGAATTCAGAACTCTCGTTCTGTAGGAGGCGATCCTCCTGCTCTTGATCATGGTTTTTAATATTTCAAGAACCCTGAGTCTGCCTCAGATAGCAACTACACACAGCTTACTGCTGTCTGGAAACTCAAAGCAACTCAGGTGCTGGTTAAGGTGCTGGACTACGGAATATAAACCCCCAGACATTTTGTATTTAGTTTCCTCACACCACCAAGTTGCTACTGTTCAGCCATTCAGCAAGGCCCTTGATCCCCCACTTGATGCAAAATGAGATAAAAGGTAAGTCTGCCAAATGCTGGGAATGTAAACGAGAGAGAGAGATGATATGGTGTTCGGGCACCCCCTGGTGGTTAACATTGAGCGTTGCATTTTTTTTTTAGGAAAACGGCTAGAGAGCGACCTCTAGTGTTCATAATAAAACAAATTGTAGTCTGGTGTTCCACACATAAAACGTGATTCGCAAGTCAGGTCTGTGTTCTCCAGATCCTGGTTTAGTTTCTGCTAATGTGAGTTTTTTTCTTTATTCAGACAAGTGTTATATAAGGCGTTGGGGCACACAATAGACACAAAGGTCAGATGGTAGCAAGTGTAAACATTAAATGATTCATGTTCTATACTGCTTATCCTGTAGGGTCATGGGGGCCTGGAGTCCATCCCAGGAGACACACAGGGTGGGGATACACCCTACACAGGGTTCCAATCCATCTCAGGGCACACACACACACACACACACACACACACACACACACACTACCCTTGGAGGTGCAAGGCCACAATGCTAACCACTAAGCCACCGCTCTTGATCAAGTGTAAACACGAGCAACAATATACAGATAAGGGGTGTAAAACATGAGACATGCTGGTATCGTAAAATATTCATGGATGGGTGATATATACTCTGTCTGTCTGTCTATCTGTCTGTCAATATTCAACATTTGTTTGTTTTGGAAATGCCTTTGCAACATCTGAGCTGTTTAGTATGTGTGGTGTAATGATGTGAGGTGTTTTGTATGAGGGATGAGAGGTGTTCAAATCAAACTGGGACTTTCGATTGCACATACAGTAATAACAGAAGACTGCTGATATTACTATTATATAATAATGCACTTATCCTAGTGTTTCACTAGGGCATATGGATACCATTAAGGTAGATTTTTTTTTCAGGATGCCCTGAAATGCGCTTGTCTCCCAGGAACTGCTTTCAGTTCAATTCAATTCCATTTGATTTGTATCGCGCTTTTAACCATTTTCATTGTCGCAAAGCAGCTTTACACAATGGAAATTTGTATGAAATGTGAAAAATGGGTATGAATCAAAATCATCAGACTGTCCCTGATGAGTAAGCCGAGGGCGACAGTGGCAAGGAAAAACTCCCTGAGATGGCCAATTGGAAGACACCTTGAGATAAACTGGACTCAACAGGGAACCCATCCTTATTTGGGTGGATAGCAGTAATTGATTTGCAGTCATACTGTGTGTTAGGTGGCTTTTTCAAACATCAACTGTATATTGAACTTTAATGGCCCAAACATGTAGAAATGGCTTGGAGTGAGGTCAGGACTGTAGTCAGGTCAGGGGATGTGGCAATGACTTAGAGCCCAGTTCAGTAGTGCTCAGCACAGTTCTCTCTTCTGCAAGTTGTCGACAAGTTATCTGTTGAGTTTCATTGACCAGGCATTCCACTCGCTGAGTGCTCACAGGAACGACTGCATTGGGCTCTGGGCCACCTCGGCCGGCATCGCCATTCGTAGATGTACAGGCTTGTTTTTCTTTTTTTTAAAGTTTGCACCATTTATGCCAAATCTGAGGTGGTAGAGATGCTGTCGGGCCTTTTTCACCACGGTGTTCACGCAGTTCACCTGTCATGGTCCTGCCACATCAACACCGTGGTGAAAAAGGCCCGACAGCATCTCTACCACCTCAGACGCCTGAGAGACTTTAGACTGCCCTTTAAGGTGCTCAGGAACTTTTACTCCTGCACCATAGAGAGCATCCTGACGGGAAACATCGCAACCTGGTTCAGGAACAGCACCATGCAGGACAGACGAGCCCTACAGAGGGTTGTGCGATCAGCTGAGCGCATCATCCGAACTGAGCTCCCTGACCTGCACTCGATCTACAGCAAGCGGTGCTGGACCAAGTCCAGGAAGATCATGAAGGACCTCAGCCACCCCAGCAATGTACTATTCTTTCTGTTGCGGTCTGGAAAGCGCTTCCGCTCCCTCAAGGCCAATACAGAGAGACTGAGGAGGAGCTTCTTCCCGCAGGCGATACGGTCTCTCAATCAAACCAATACACTGCATTTTTTGCACACACAGAACGGACAATTATGTCAAACGCACATTTGCACATATATGCACATTTGCACACTTCAAAGACTTCTTTTCACATTTCCCCTCATCTCATTTTCGTCAAATACTACGTCTAATACTACTATATATTTCAGATTTTCTATATATTTTTGAAACTGGAATCTTGTTTTGTAGTTTAACTCCTATATTTCCATTCTATTTCACTATTCACTATTTATTCCCTTATTTTCTTGTAAAAAATTTAAGGTCACGGGGCGGTCGTATAAGCATTTCACTGCATATCGTACTGTGTATGACTGTGTATGTGACAAATAGAATTTGAATTTGAATTTGAAATCCTATGATGTGCTTGAAGTCTTCTGTAAATCAGTTACGTCAATTAATTTGATCCCTTCCATTCATGATGAATTTCATCAAAAGTCCCGGGTTATAAACGGCCAACTTATAAGAAGCACTCAATTATTAGGACATTTATAAATAAGTAAATCCTAATGAAACACAAGACACATACAATGCTTTTGTAGCTTAATAGTGATGTAAACCATTGGTAAGTTTTTTTAGCTTACATGCAATCCTTCTTCAAATGTTTGTCATTCTTGTAGCATACATTTGGAATAACACAGACTTATAATTTACCTACCTACATAGTTCATAATTTAGACGATTAACTCACAGTATAATTAATAGCGAGATGAGGAAATGGGGTGTGAAAGTAGAAATGTAATTTGCTTATTTCATAACAAAGACTCACAAATATATGCTCCAGGCAGATGGACTACTCAGATCAGATACTCTATATCTATATCTGGCACAGTACATACTACTGTACACTAAATTGTACACTACTGTATACTAAATTGATCTGTACCACGGTTTTTATTAACTGACTGAGGAAAATGCGGCTATAGCAAGCGTGCATTTCATATTCTCATCTGTTCTCCATCTGTACTTGATCTCGTGGTGAGGTCATATCCTACCATGTGTTTTCATACCACTGCTATGCAGATGATGCTCAACCGATTCCATCTTTTCCTCCTTCTGACACCGATGTTTCTCAGCATATTCAACAGACATCAGACTCATCAGATCCCAAATGACACTTAATCCCAGAAAGTTTACAATATCAGGAGGATTTGTCCATTTCTACAATAACGTTCACTCAGGTGGTTGTTTTTTAAACCGTCGAAACTGGACCATAGCAACTTGCTTCTGGCAGGTCTGCCCTCTGTGCCATGTGACCTCTGCAACTAATCAAGAATGCAGCTTCACAACTTGACTTCAATCTGCAGAAGTTCTCCTTCACCACTCCCATGCTATGCTTCCTCCACCATCTTCTTGTAGCTGCCTACATCCAATTAAAAAACATTGATCTTTGACTAAAAGTGATTGACACTCACCTACCTAAAAGCATGAATTAAAGCTTTTCTTTGTTCTAGTGTCTGGGTGGTGGAATAAAACTGCCCCTAGATGTCCCAAAAGCAGTCTCACTGGCTTTTTTAAAACCATAGTATATACCTTGAAACACGAAATGTTTTGTGATAGTGTGCTGTGGTGTCTGGTACTGGGACATTAGTGGCTGATCCTTTGGGTGATGCGGGTTGCGGGGTGGGCTCTTCATGGGTCTGCCTTTTTCATCCAGCTCATCACATGGATGCTCAACAAACCTGACCTTTTTGCTTACTAAACCTTTTGCGTGGCAGGCTATGATGTGTTGCATGTTCTGACACTTTTCTCTTAATGTGAAGTCAGTCTGCCATGGGCCATTTCTGCCGTGAGTCAAAGTTGAACGGTCTTCCACAGAGACGTTTGACGTGACGGTGTTGCTGCAATGAGATGCTTCAAGAGCAGAAGAACATCACCTTCAACTGAGACGAAGCAACAATCTTCATAGGGGAAGAGGTCCTGATCTTCCATGCCCGAAGAAGGCGAGGCAGGCCCACAGCTCATTGCTATTTGTGGCATTGTGAATCAAGAACACGTCGCCAGAGGTCAACAATGAATTCTCCTGCCCGGTTTTAAGGTGTCTGAGGGAGGAAATACAGACGAAAAAACATATTAATTTACTCTTCATTGGAACTAAGGGACCTAAAGCAAACCCTTAAAAAGCGCACCGCACCATAATCTCTCAGCCACCAAACCTTACTGTTGGCATTATGTATTATTATGTCTACGTGCAGGTGGCATGAAACCTCATTCATCACTGAATGATGAATGTTTCTATGTTTCCACTTCTCGTGAGTATAAGGGGCCAAGCACAAGTGCTTTGGGATGTTTTACATCAACCCAGCCAACGCTTACCATTGCTCACACTGATCTTAGGAGTGTGTGCAGCTGCTTGGCCTTGGAGTCCTGCTTCATGAAGCTTCTTTACACACAGTCCTCCAGCTGAAATTACTTAAAGAAGCTCAGCACACTTCAGAACTCTCTGCAGTTTGCCTGAGAGTTTACATCATCAACCTTTGTGCTGTTTCAAAATAATAGCTGACCAGAACAACAGCTTATAGCAAAGCATAAATATCACCAATGCACACGGGTGGCATGCTGTGACAATGGCCGGTTTAAACCAGGTGTATCAGCACAGTCTTCAGTATGACCCACACTATTACAAGTATATCTATGAAGATTACATGTCTATGTGCTTGGTTTTATGCAATTGTTAGCAGTGGATGTGGCACAAACTGCTGAAATCTGAAATTAGGAGTAGTGACCCCAAACTTTTCAAAACATTTCACATATTCAAATAACTGGACCACTTATAGGTTATGACTGTCGTCTTGCGCCTCCAGGGTCGATGTTTCGATTCCCGTCTCGGGTCTGTGTGTGGAGTTTGCATGCTCTCCCTGTGATTGGTGGGTTTCCTCTGGGTACTTTGGCTTCCTCCAACAGTCCAAAGACATTGGCGTTCCCAGATTGATGTAGTGTGTGAATGAGTGTTTGATTGTTTGTTCAGATTGCTCCAGGCCTACCCTGGGCCCCCTGCAATCCTATACAGGTATATAGCGGTATAGACGAGTGATTAAGAGAGTGAGTGAGACCACTTATAGTGTACCTGTTAAAAAAGCCATGAGAAATTCAATGTAAAGCCATGTAAATTCAATTCCTTAAATGTCATGTACATTTAATGAATTTGATTCCATGTGGTTAAGAAAATGAAAATTGATTTTGCAGTTTAATTGTGATGTATTGAATTTAATATAAAATTTACTATATTAGGGAACTTTAAGTCAGTCAGCCTTTATTGGTCACACATACATTACTGCACAGTGAAATTCTTTATTCTTCGCATATCCCAGCTTCTTGTTAGTAGGCCGGGGTCAGAGCGCAGGGTCAGCCATTTTTACGGCACCCCTGGAGCAGACAGGGTTAAGGGCCTTGCTCAAGGGCCCAACAGCAGCAACCTGGCAGAGCTGGGGCTCGAACCACCGATCTTCTGATTCGTAACTCAGAGCCTTAACACACTGAGCCACCACTGCCCCCAACTTTATAAAACTTCGGGTCGTGTGCCATCTCTTGGTATCGCTATCACTTCATGTTTTACTAAAGATTAATCGCAGCTCCGTCCCATTACCTGCGAGTGGAGTAAACGTGAGGAATTCCTGTGGCATGTTCACATCATGACATAACAGTACACATCACATTAATTACGAAATTACTTACTTTTTTACCACAAAAATTACTAAAGTTTATATAGATAGATTAGTATGAAATTAAATTTTAAGTGATTTTGTTACCTGCTATAGCATTTATCAGCATTACAGTACATGCCTATTACATGTTAACACTTTCTGCTGTAATATGATTTAACTCAATTAAAAATAAAGGAAATTAATACATTATTAGACAAAGTAGTTTCTATTTGTTTATTTATTTATTTGTGTAAGTATTTATTTTAACTACATCCTCTCTTTTTAATAAGCAATATTTTATGACGCGCGTTAGACACTCCTCATGCGCATGCGTGAATATAAGCGCATGCGTAGTAGACATCTGGTCTGGCGCAGTCACAGCGGAACGAAAGAACGACTACGAATTATCTGATTGGGCAAGGAAGCTAAAGAGGCGGGGTTTAAATGAAGCTATTCGGGCTGGCGATTGGCTGTTTGCATTAAACAGAAAACATCTCTCTCTCTCTCTCGGAGTTGCTGGTGAGGCGGTCGGTGAACGTCAATGGAGGAGTTGGGGTGCTAAAAGTTAAAACTTCCCGAAGGTAATGTCACGATCTTGTGTGATGTACGGGGTTTTATTGCTTTTAGTTCACAAGTGTACATGTCAACATTTTGCTTGAGGAAAGATCCCGATGTAGCGAATGAACGCTAACTGGATGAGGCGGAGTGAAACTGATAAAAGTCATGTTTAATTTGTGTTTTCTTCCAGAAATCTGTGTCAAATTAACAGCGCCGTTTATTACTGTTTATAAATATATGTAGTCTAATAGTGTCTAAAAAGATCTAAACTAAGAGCAGTCTGGCAGCATGCTGCCCTCTATTCGGCGTTGTTTTGGGGAAGTTCATATTTTTGTCTGTTTTAAGCGAGTATGAACACGTTCAGGGTTGGGTTCAGTTAACTAAGAGCAGGCTGGCTTTATAACACGTTGTTATTCTGTTAAGATCAAGGATTTCATTCTTTGGAGAGATAACACAGGAAAAAAGATTACAACAAGAAACTACATGTGGGTAATATATATATATATTCCAATAGTAGATATCAATCAGCCTTTGCAAGTGAATGCTGATACTCTCATGCATGTATTTAATATTACATGACTTTGTGCAACTTTATCCAATTTAATAGATGCAAAATTACAGCAAAAATGCAATTTTTATGTGTAATTGTGGAAATATATTCTTAGTTGATGAGAGAATTTTGCTCTAAAATCCCATTTTCAGTGTGTAATCTAATATAAAGCTGACAAAAATCTTATAATATATTAATAAATATATTATAAAATCATTTATTAATTAAAGCTCACATCTAAATCTGTTAGATTTTTTGTATCATGTTTAATATCTTGGTTTCTGTGTATACTGTATATATAGTTTGGGATATACTGCATGACATGAAGTAATTGGAAAGTGGGCGGAGCTTAAAGACCTTAATGACATGAATGCGTTCTTAAGAAGAAAGTATCAAACGCATTTTTTGGGCGTTGATCGTTTCATTTCTAGACGTATTTAATGTACCAAGACAACACTGCAATGTATCAAATAAATAAATACAATATTAATATTACAGCAAGCCGGGGGACCGGTTGGCGTATTCGCGTAACGCCTAGACCTATGACAGCATGGGCGTGTAACACGTGGTTTGTTCGTCTTTACTGTACAAGCTGTTGATATTTTTATAATTGAGACAGGATCTTCTTGCACGGTCTTGGAGATGACACGCATCACATTTGGGTAGAATTGTAAATATAGTCTAACAGAGGTGTACCCACGCCTCTGACCGTGTAACAGAGTTGCTATGAGCTCGGCCTGAAGTACCCGTTTTCGACATGAGGTTTAGCCATGGCTCCCCCTGTGCAGAGATCCTGATGCCTGCGTGACACTGTTACCTGTGAATGGAGTGAGAGGTTAAATCCATATCACTCCTTATGCTGCTCCAATGAGACGCCTAACACGCACTCACAGTATGACATAAATGTTGATGACGACGCTGCTTAATGATAAATTGGGGTGGAACACCTGTGACAGGAACTACCTGTGCAAACAAACAGATTTTTAACAGAAAATCCTTTTGATCTATATTGGTTTTAGGGTTAGTGTTGTTTCCTGCTGCGCTAATTTCTTGATTGAAAGGCACACTTCCTTTGATACATTTTGCCATGAGGGGCTGAAGATTATGTCCCATCAAATTCCATGCTAATCAGAGTAACCTTCTAGGTGATCACACACACAATAGTGGAAAAATGTCCGGTGGAAATTAGACCATTTGCTTCGTTTTAAGACAATTAATCTTTTTGGGGGGAAAGTGGCCCTTCTTTTAATTAAATTTTTTTTGTTGCTTTTTTTGTTGTTGTAAAAACATAATAAAAATCATCTAATCATAGCGGGTCTCGGTATTGGCAAATACAACCTCAGACGAACAATAGCATATAATTTTATTATTATGTGCCACTATTTCCTTAACAAAATTTAAAAACATTGATCAGCTGGTGTGCAGACCTCTATAAAAGCAAAAGTTTTGGCACTTTGCTGATCTAGAGCAGTCATGTATGTGTTAACACAATGCCAAGACGTAAGCATTCATCTGGGGGAAGCAATAATTGCACATTATTCTGGAAAGGGTTATCAAACCATTTCCGAACAATTTGTAGTTTAACATTTAAAAAGATCATTCTCAAATGAAGAGCATTCAAGACGATTACTATTCTTCCCAGCACATTTACCCCGAGCTCAGACTCTGCAATGCTCAAATAAATACTAAACAACACAAGTTACATCTCGGACTCTACAGGCCTCACAGTTGGAAGGAGACTGAACAAGTACATTTGCCAGGAGAAAGCCTCTTCTGTCTAAAAGGAACATGACTGAGTTTCTCAAAACTGCCTCTGAACAAATCATAATGCTTCTGGAACGATGTCCTGTGGACAGATAAGACCGATATAGTTTTTTAGCCATGTTTGGTTTTCGCGGAGTCCATCTGTCCGCAAGTTTGTGCGAGATTCAGTCATGCAACAGGACATTGATCAGATGCACACCAGTAAATCTACATCAGAATTGCTGGAAAAGTAAAGAATCAAGGCTATGGAATGGTCTGGTCAAAGTCCAGTTGAAATGCTGTGATGGGACCTTAAGAAAGCTGTGCATAACCAAATGCCAAAAATCCTAAATGAACTGAAGCAAATAAGAATATTATTTTATAAGATAGTCGTACTGAAAATTAATTCAAGTTATTGCTTTTTATATATATATTTTTTTTGTTAATTGATTATAATTTCATTATGACTTCATTTTTGTACAAAATGGCATTTGACTATTATTAAGATCAGCCACGATTAGATGATTTGTATTACATTTTTATACAAAAACACATAGAATTAAAAGAGGGCCACTAACTTTTACACATGACTGGATAATTAAGACGGAGACAATAATAATCTGAGCAAACTCAAGATGGTTCCTCCATCCATTGCTAGGACCCATACAAATGGTGGACATGACCGAAATGGTCCTTTCTCAATATAGCGTAATAATATAACCTTAATATCATGCAAAATATAAATTAATGTACATTACTATTATCATCATTATTATTATTATTATAATTATGCACTGGACCACATGAATGTTACTTCACATGCTTGGTATTATTCTAACTAACACTGATTTGGGTTAAGAAAAAAAAATTGTATTCAGACTTTGCTAGCAAACCTAGCATGCTGGATTAAACGTCCGCAAACACGATGACGCAACGTCTGTTGCCGTACAGCTCACACCTGATCTGGTTATAGAAGCAGGTCATTGCTTTCTGATCTTAGTCAGGGCTTTTACTTAACTCGTAGGTTGCAGGCATTCTTCATTTTTATTCATTAAAAATATGTTTTCCATCCTAACCCTGACTACATGTGTCTGAAATGTATAAAATGCTAATTTATTCAGTCACATTGGAAAAACCAAACCACTCTTACCGTCGTTGCAAAGATATCTGGCGTGTCCGAATGGGAGTCTGGATGTTCGGTAACCACAAGCGTGCAAAGATTCATGAAACAGATGACAGGCGCGTAGTGCTATGTTTGGAAGAAGCATCTCTCTCTCTTCTCTCTCACACACTTGAACTTTCCCAAATCATTCGCTCAAAAAGCACATCATCTGAAACATTTGTAACCGGTGCTTTTGGAAGAACGTTCCTCTGGATGATTTATTATTTTTTTTTAATAAAAAGTGATGAGGATAAAAAGTCTACCTAGAAAAGCATCCTTCCACTCCCCAAAAGGGCGGGGCATCAAGTAAATAGCAGATTAAGAAATGAGTCATGGCCGTTATCTGTTAAAACGGCAAATGATGTGCAAAACTGAAATTAAGGCACTGATACAGTAGCTAAGGTACGAGCTCATTTTTAACATTAAGCACTAAGGTGCTGTCTGTCCGAGGTGCTCGTGAGCATATGAATACTGCCATAACACACACGGTGTGACGTGCCGTGGACGTGGATTTAGTGTAGCACACTTTAGTACTGTATTCACTACGTACATCCACCATATGTACTTCCTGGATGGTAGGCACTTTTGAAAGCTGGATGCTGATTGGTCTGAAGGTGTTGATTCATTTCTATAACGGCAGCTCTGAGAGTTGAGCCAGCTGTCACAAGATTACAGTCTATCGACGCCTCTAAATTAATACAGTACTGTAGTGCTTCTTCAGTATGGACATGCTGCATATTTAGGTTTGTGCTGTTAATTATTTAACGAAGAATCGCATTTTATTGCTGATATGGAACAGTTTTGTATGGCTGATGTGGCATTTTTTTTTTAAAAGCAGACTTCAGGACCAGTGCATTGCTTCTTTAGGTTTTCTAACAAGAGGGAAGTCTTCAGGACGGAGAACTTTGTGGTTTTCCGGGTTTCGCAGTAACATGACCAGGTGCATTTTGTTCGCTTATTAACTTCAAAAAAGGGCAAAAAGAAAAAGAGAGAGAGGCTAATGAGGACGGGACTGGTTATCGCTGTTGTGATTCCGTGCACTAGACGGTGCCGTACATCGTCTCTCTGGTGTCAGGAGCAGGGACAGTTGACATGTTCTGGAATGCTTCAGTAATTACACTGCGCTAGTGACATTCTTTGAATCGAGGTCGTTTTCTACAGCCGTACCAAACGAACGTGTATCGTGTTTTGTAATATAGAAAACACACGTCGGAATGTACATGCGTGCACATGAAGTGCATTTTGGGTCACTTCCTTTAGTCATATAAGCAGCCGATTGCATCATCGTCCTCTCTCAGGGGGGATGGCGAACTGATCCGAGCTTTACTTAGGCTATGAGTTAGCACGTCTTTACAGACATTTAATGTCATAACTTTTCTCCTGTAATGATGCTCTATTTGATTATATGAAAAAGATGATGATTACTAGGAGCACAAATCTAAAGCATGATGTTTTCTGAAATTTGGATGTATATTACATATCGAGGAATACACAATTGTTTATGGAAATGTTTATTTTTTTTTAAATCTAATTAAATTCATACACCATACAAGAGGCGTACAAAGTTCCAATGATCCCATATACGTTAAGGATTGTGAAGTTCTTTGCTTTAATGCTGTTTGTTCTATTCATGTTCAAACATTTATTGGGAAAAATGTTTTTTTTTTTTTTTTTTTGGATCATGAACAATCAGGTGCTGTGTCAGAACCGGTCTGTCAGTCTAGCTGGAAAATTCAATAGCATTCTCTCCGCTCCTGTGTGTTTTACTAGGAGGATAAACACTGGAACATCTGGTGTTAAAGCTTTGGTTACTGAATATATACATTCAATTTATGTATCTTGTATAAGGAAACAAAAAATAAAGCTAATAATAAAAGATGAGAAGATAAATGCTAAAATGAATAACGAAGAAATGAGCGAGACAATGGACATGTCTGGATGAGTCTGCTTCTGTGGGCAGTCACTGCTGACTGAGGCTGCACTCCGTCACTAAAGCTCTTTGTTTTCCTTTTTCTGCTGCTGTGTGAAGGGAATCAAGCCATCAAATATGTTCGATGACGGTGCGAATACCAATGCCTTGACTTTGATACAAACATATCATATCATAAAAAAAAAAAAAGTGGGGCCTCCGAGTGGTGCAGTGGTTAAAGCGCTCGCCATAGCATCCGGAGATCGCTAGTTCGAATCCCGGGTGATGCTGTAACCTCTCGCAGCCGGAGGTCTAGACTCCGAGTGTGTTACGCCGCCCCCAACGGTGCGCGAGCGAGCAGTTCGAAAAAGATGCGGTCGGCTGGCGTCATGTGCTTTGGAGGAAACACGTGATAGTCTTCGGCCCTCCCGGCTGAGTGGTAGTAGTAGCCTTAATGTGGGAGCGCCCCCTAGTGACGGGGAGGAATTGGACACGACTAAATTAGGGAGAAAATCGGGGAAAAAATCCAAAAAAAAAAAAAAAAAAATTTATGTTCCAGCAACCAGGTTTTTTTCTATTCATCTTTTTTACGTAAAACAATAAACCCATTTCCCCCAATTTAAAGTTCTCCGTTAACAGCGTTGTGCATGTACACTAGCCCCAAGTCCAGCTGCTCATATTTATGAACTGAATTCATTGAGTTAGATTCCCAAAATTGAACTTGTTCACGCTTATTTGTTCTGGTGAATTTCTTTAGGAGATTTTGAAGAACGTTTTATCATATTAGGTAAACTTTAATGCTGAGGTTTGTTCCTCTTGCAGTCAAACACGGGCCAACTTTCTCCCTACTGTTAAATTTATTCCACACACATTCAGGTGTCGTCATGTTGTCCCTCTGGACCGCGATGTCCGTTTTGCATATTTGAGTTGTGTGCCGATTAAATCATTGAGGATGATAAAGCTTGGTCAAACGTTTGATCAGATAGTTTGTTTTTACACCTCATATGCGATGCACATCGCAGTCGAGCCTCGCAAAATATTGCACAATTGAGCCCCGTCCCTGGGCGCCTTCACTTGTAATCAACATGCTGGCTAAAAGGACGCTGATTAAATTGACTCCTTAGGTATCAAAACTTAATTTTATGGATTTTCTACTTAAAAATACGGATGTTCTGTACCCTAGCTATGATTTTGTAAAATAATTAAGATGACGTTATTCTGATGTGTTACAAGAATTCTGCCAATTTCACAAGTTTAAGTATCATGATCGAGCAGCACAAACATAAAAACAAAAGAACTACAGTGAGGCTACAGGCTAGATGCGAATGCTAAGGCTAATGCTAACATAAGATAACCGGGATAAGGAACTGAACACACCAGAAAACAGAACAACGTCAACATAAACAACACAAGACCTGAAAACAAAGGTTTCAAATATATAGTGACTAATCAGAAAGTGATGAGGAAAGGTGATACGGTTAAGAATACATGACTGTGGTGAAATGCATACTGGGAGTACTGAGGTCTGGATCAAAAGGTTCACAGCACAAAAGGCAAAAGCAACTTGAAAACAGGAAGAAACGCAGGGAAACCTATGACAAATACAAGTTATGGCAGCTATAAATACCTGCTCCTTCACCAGCCTGTTTTATTTTTCTTCTAAATTTGATGAGACTAAAAGCTGCCTGCCATGTCACAAACTGAAGCAACCACACAAGTTCTACTTCCTGTACACGACTTTCCTGTAATGAAAAATGTAAAGAACATGTTTTATTTTAGACTTGACTTGCTAACATTGGATACTCCTTATGTAAAGGCTTCGCAACCGAGCGGCTCGAAAGTTTCACAAGTCAAAATAAACGGCAAGGCCCAGTCTTAAGACAGGAAGTGAATGTGCTAACCAAGGAAGACTCAAAGAACGGTATCTTCTGGTGGTGTAGTGGTAAGAGTGTGTGTAAGCCAGAGCCCTCAAGTCCATTAGACTAGTGGAACGAGGTGTTGCCCCGTCGCTTCGACTCAAGAAGTGTGCGGACTCTATACAGTGGGTGGAAGCTCCATTAGTCTACAATGAAGGAAAAAAAACAAAAGGTTGCTCATCTCCACTTGGTTTTGGTTAGAAGAGTTAGCAGGTTTGGATACTAAGCATGAAGATCTTTGATAAGAAGGCGGTCATTCAAGTTCGTCAAACTGCATCAACTTGTTTGATTGTTTTGACAGAACCAATGAACCGAGGACTTTACACTGTAAAGGACAGGGATGCACTGTAGTTTCAGCCTCATGGCCACTGATGTCCATTTTCTCCATCTGACCCATGCTGTTGTTGAGAATGTGGATGACCAACTCAATTGGCCAGGCGTTTTTGCATACGCTGTCAATCAGGGGTAGTGGTAGGAAATCTCACCTCGTGATTTATTTTATCACCTGGTTATTGGATTAGGAAAAGGCCTAGCAAACCCCAGACATAAACTAGACTCCCCAGTCTGAAACAAAGTCTTTTGGAGACAGTAAATGTTTTGAGCAAATTGGTGATCTCCATGATCAGTTTGGGGAGTGGGCATGCTTGGAAGAAACAATCACGTGGTTGGAGGTTTGAGTTTGTAAATAAGCACAGATGGAATGGTCATCTACAGCCAATCCTCGGTCTTGATGCCAATGCTTCTCTCGGACCGATGCAGGTCTTGATGAGCAGTGGACCTCTGATAGATGCACGGTTTTTCGGCTAATCCTTCTGTACAGGACTTGTTGAGCAGGTTAAGATTAAGATGCATGAAGGGTGCATCGCTGACATGCCCATCTGGGTCAGACTGCACTCCTCAGACTACAAGACCTCTTTCATATTGCTCCATAATCTAAGCTGTATGCTCTCTCGCAAACTGAAGCATTTTTCTTGTGATTAGTCTCACAAAACAAGTGGCTTCCCTTTGGCTACACAGCTGTTGAGCCCCAATCCTTTGATTTTACTTTCACTATTAAATATAGCTGTGATTTCACCTTCTGATTTCCTCCTTTCTTTTTCTTTTTTTTTTTTTTGTAATTTCTTCTATTTTAGACAGTAAGTCAAAGTAACAACAGGGGACGAATCCTTAACGCTTTGCGAGGGCGCCCTCTGGTGGAGTGGTGGTATAGATCTTTAAAGTAGTGCCACGGACGAGTGTTTTTTTTTTTTTTTCAGAGTAAAATTGTGCAGTAGAATCCGCTTCATCTAATCCTGGACTATTAACAGAAAGTAAATATTTAAAGTATGCTCGGCTGTTTTCTTTACCATCTGCCTCACTGTTTTTCCAAAGCTCTGACTAGTCAACACCCCCACTGTAGGATCTTGTTGATTAGGCTGTACAGCACCTTGTGTATGTCTGTGTATGGTCAGTAACAGATGACCATGTGTGTGTTCTGTCTCTTGTGTGTAGGATGTCTGTGGAGGCAGAATCATTGCTGCAGGAGGTGAAGGAGTGTATCGAAGCGGCTCAGAACTACAGGAGCGAACTGCAGCAGAGATTACAGGGACTGAGCCAGGCACGCAAACAGGTAAACGCATACCACAGTGTTCCACGGTGCATCAGTGAGTCTTTGGACCGACCAGAGGAACTGCGATCTACGCACTAATTTCAAGACCTAATAAAATAGCTTTTGGTTAAAAAAACAAACAAACAAAAGGATAAAAAGAAGATAAATACAATCAAGAATACGACAGATGCAACAGGCTGAACTTGAGCTCTATCACCATTGTTAATGCAAACAGGATAAGCAAATGCTATTGCGCACTTAAATCTGCCGGTTCCCTGATTTTTACACTGGCTACACACACACGCATGCATGCATGCACACACAGAGAATTAGTTCATGCAGGTAGAGTTTAATGCACATTATGTGTGCTTAAAGAGGCATGAGCCTGACCTGTCAGCTGTTCATGTGTAGCTAAATGGTGTGTCAAGGCATGGCTGGCTGTGCACAGAAGACTCTCTCAAAGTCTCTTTGGTGTGTGTGTGTGTGTGTGTGTATATGGGTGTGTGTGTGTGTTGTCTCCAGCAGCTTCCTCTCAGAAATGCTCTGCTTATTGAGCATAAACAACACTGTTATTTCCTGTGGAGACTCTCTCATTCTCACACACACACACACACACACACACACACACACACACATTGTATATACAGTACATGCTCATGTACGTCTTTTTTTTTTTCCACTTTCTCTCTGTTCAGCATGCAGATACAAATGCAACAGCAGCAACATAATAAGTATAATAATCAATAATAATCAATAATAATAATTAGAAATGCACTGATTGAAATCTATACATATTGTTTATATACTGTACATTACTAGTCAAAAGTTTGAACACACCTTCTAATTTACCGTTTTTGCTTAGTGATGTCTTTTCTATATTCTAGAAAAATATTGGCTTTTTTTCAGAACTGTGATATGAAACACGTGGAATTTTGTAAGTAAATAACAACAACCCCAACAGTCAGTTATGATTTGGGACATGGCGGTCAGCTGGTCTGGAATAGTTTTTGCAAGAACAGTATTGTGTCAAGTGCATTTGCAAAAGCCATCAAGCATCATGATGAAACTGGCTCTCATGAAGGATCATCCCAGGAACGTAAGACCAAAACTTGGCTCTGCTGCAGAGGAGAAGTTCATTTAGAGTCACCAGAGTCACTCAGAAATTCACCAATTAACAACCAGCACCTTAGATTTGAGCCATTATGAAGACTTTACAGAGGATAAGTATCAGACACAGAAGGTGTGCAGAATCAAGACTTTTATTATATATACGCCTTTTACCGTTTCACAAAGTTACTGGACTTTCTCTTGGTTTCCGGTGAGCTTCTTTTTTTTATTAATTTTATTTTTTCTTCTTCTTTTGTTCAAATAAAATCCAACAAGGCTATCATATGCTATTATATCATACAGTATGCATGCATTTCTAGTCAACCAAGGTGTCGACACGCCTTCGAACATTCCAACAAAAAATAAATTAATAACATCAAATAGTAAAATAATATTAAAAACGATATTTAATAAAACAGTTGACCGTCATCACCTAAAACAGATCAACTCATAATGATCTGTTTATGAGGAATTAATCATTCTGGATGGGATTGAAAAAAAAATCAATCCATGCATCACCACACAGACTCCAAAATTTTATTTTATTTTATTTGAAACTATTTTTTAAATTAGCATTAGAATAAAATAAGTTATAAGCATCTGTATAAGCACATGCAAATATATATGAAGCAGCCAATCAATCAATAATTAAAGCTCCGAAAAAACAGTAATTAATGAAACAAAGCGGCATGACGACACTTTGAGGGCTCTTTAGTGTCTTGTACAATTTGTGCAGATTTATTGGGAAATCCTTTTGACTGAGCGTCCTGCAGAACCACGCACCGTTCTTCTGAGGACTTTGACTGGTGAACCTGCCGTTGATCACGTTTTGGTTTTCGTCCAAGAAGTGGTTGTTTATATAATATATTATATAATATTTTTCTGTAACATTTTAATTTTGTGTTGGAGTTCTTGCAGTTGCTTAATAGTTCAGGACTGGAATTTCCTTCAGTTTTCTACCCGAGCCTCCAGTAACAAATTGGACTCCATATTAACTTGTATTGAGCTTCCAGCAGTCTATCTCACAGTATGACTGCAAAACAATTCCTGCTATCCGTTATCACCCAAATGAGGATGGGTTCCCCTGTCAGTCTGGTTCATCTCAAGGTTTCTTCCTGTTGTCAAAGACTTTTGCATTTAAGGTGTTGGCACATCGCAGGTCCTCTATACTCCTGCAGGTGGTGCACTCTAAAGCGCTCCGATATTGGCAGGCAGCACGGCATCCGTTGTGGTAGAAGTCCCAGTTTTTTTGGAATTGTAACAAAATCTGGGGGGAAAAAATAGCATTGGGAGATTTTTACTGAATCCAAATACGGATCGAATAGGCACAGGCTGGTATCGTGATAATAGCAGTACGTAATAGCAGCAGAAGTAGGCTTGAGGAAAGCTTGGTGTGGGGTGTGTTCACGGAGGAGTGTGTGTTTGTGAATGTACGGTAGGAAACTCCTATATGGAGGTAAATGAGTAAGGTGCTGTATATGCGAGTCGGGTTGTGGTCATGTGTAGGTAGGGACCACCTTCTCTACAATCACTGAATTTATTATTCTTAAAAGGTTCATGAAACATTTGACCCTGGAGTATAGGGTAAGTGAGGATGTGTGTGTGTAATCAGTTTGTACTCCAGCCATGTTATCTGTATTATTTTAGGCTTTGCGTTTCCGCTTCCTGCTCAGGACAGACGGCAGCGTTATCTCTCTCTGCAGACATACACGTACACACACATGGAAAGACGGACCGACAGACACTGACGCACGGCATGCGGGAGAACGCATCACATCTGTGACGTATGATCCAACAGTAGCTCCAGGGGGTGTGTGTGTGTGGGTGTGTGTGTGCGTGTTTGGAAGCTGGATCCTCTTCATTCCAGACATTGACAGATTTGAAAAAAAAAAAAAATGCATACCTAATATGAGTGTTACCTTTTAAGTTCATGTTGGGCCTACAGTACACCTAAACAGCTTCCTCTGTGGTCAGCATTTCACAAGAGAACACTAACGTGTGTGTGTGTGTGTGTCATAGATTTCACACAAGAAGAAAGCCTGCATAACTTAGTTTTGCTAAAGAACCTACCATCACATGTTAACTCTGAGCCTATAGGATTCTAAAGGTTAGCATGTAGCATTTTAATATAAATGTAGCGTTTTAATATAGTAACGTTTGCAACATTGTTTCTTGTTCAGGGTTTGACCTCAGAGATCTTGTGCTACTCTTTCTGAAATGTATTTTCGGCGTTCAGTGCTAAAGGTCATTACAGCATGAAGACGTTTGTATGTTAGTATTTACTAACATTAGAATTCCAGTGCCGACGGGAGGTTTTCAGGCCCTTTTGTATTTTCCACATTTGGTTATGTTTTACACATATTGGATAATGGTGCACCGCCACTTTCAGGTCTTTCCAGTGATCCTCTGTTGGTTTCAGGTCTGCACTCAGGCTGGGCCACGCCAGCACTTTTGTTTTGAAGCTACTCCTTCTATGTTTTTCTGGACGATATGCTGCAAGTCGTTGTCTTGGCCGATTGTAAAACCGTCACCCCAGCCTGACATCCTGAGCACTTCTGACTCAGGATAGCTATTTATTTTATCTGCATCAACTTTTTCTCTGTTCTGACTAATCTCCCAGTCAGAGTCGCAGAAAAACATTGCCACAGCATGATGCGGTCACCACTGTAGAGATGGTTTTAATAAGGTCATTCTCAGTTCCAAATTTGTCATCAGGCCAGACTATTTTGTTTCTCATGGTCCTAGAGTCCTTCAGGGACTTTTCGGCTGTCATGTGCCTTCTAATGAGGAATGGCTTCCGTCCCATATAGGTCTGATTGGCAGAGTGCGGTAGTAATGTCGTCCTTCTGCAAAGCTCTCCCGTCTCCACAAGAGAACTCATCTGGATCTCTTTAGGTTCTTGGCTAGGTTTCTGACCAAGACCCTTTTTCCCCTGATTACTCAGTTTGGTTAGGGAGCCAGATTCAGAAAGATTGTTGGTTGTTCCAAATCTCTTCCACTTGAGGATGATGGAGGCCGTTGTGTTCTTGGGCACTTCCAGTGTTGCAGAACGTTTCTTGGAGGGGTGCACCGATACCGGTATCTGGTATCGGCCTCGATACCACATTTTCTAACGTACTCGTACTTGTTAAAAGTCCCCCGATATCAGGGCCCGATTACGCGGTCTGAGAAATGTCTATGTTTGAGCGGCGTGTAAGGGGTTAATCACAAGCGCTGAGTGCCCGCCCCCAGGTCCCGGATCCAGCTCAGAGCGGGGAGAAGGCGAGACGAAACGAGACATGTCAGCCATGTGGAATTATTTCAAAATGAATGAAGACGACAAAACAAAGGCGGACTGCAAATTGTGCTCAGCGAAATTGTTAAAAATCATGTTTTTATTAAGTACTTGGTATCGGTATCGGCGAGTACTGAAATGCAAGTACTCGTTTTCCAAAAAAGTGGTATTGGTGCATCCCTAGTTTCTTGTGTCCTTCCCCAGATCTGTGTCTTGAAACAATCCTGTCTCGCCAGTCTATATATGTGAAGAACATGAATCGTTCAACCATCGGCACGATTCTAAAGAACAAGGACGAGATCATGGAACATGTTTGTTTTATATAGGGTATAATCTGTGTGTTGATATCCTAGTACCTAGACCAGGGGTCTCAAACTCAGTTCCCGGAGGGCCGCAGCCCTACAGAGTTTTGTTCCAACCATAATTAAAAACACCTGATCCAACTAAACAGGTCATTAAGGCTTATTTGAAAACTACATGGTATGTATGTTGGAGCAGGGTTGGAACAAAACTCTGTAGGGCTGCGGCCCTCCAGGAACTGAGTTTGAGACCCCTGACCTAGACAATGTTTGTTGGACTTAGAAACAAATTGGACTTGCGAACATTGTCTCAGACCAGAACTCATTCATATGTTGAGGACTTGCTGTACATTTAATTAACAAAACACTCCAAGCACCTGTTTCCACTTTCCCTGAAGAGAGCGGGTGGGGGGGATGGGAGGAATCCATTTTAAGAGGAGTGTGAAACAACAAAATGTGGAAAACCTGAAATATTCTGACCGGAAGATGGATACAGCGACCTTATATTTCCACCAGCAGTCTAAAACACCTGAATGGATCATTACCAGTATTTTTGGTAGTCTTTAGCCACGCTTTTACTAAACATGGGAGTGTAAAATGGAGCTCTAACCGAGTAGTGTTTTTTTACAAATGTACATGAATTTGTGGTTTGTCCTTTTTGTTTTAGTTTTTTTGTTGTTGTTTTTGTGTTCAAAGTGTTAAACGAACTAGCGAATGCGCTTCACAGCTAACATAGCCAGCTTGCTAGCTAGCCATGGTTAGTTAGCAGCAAAGTTCTGTCACTATCAGTGTGCAGCAGTCTGCTTGTGCTTCATCAATAGAAAGGAACTGTAGCTACTGCTGGTTGGCGATCCGACCTCATTGAAGGACCTTCAAGATCAAAAGCTAGGACCTTCAAATGATGCAGATAATAAAGCTCTTCATTTATTCCTGAAATTATGATCAGATTTATTATAATAAAAAATATATTAGTTTTGTATAATAATAATCATCATAATCATCATCATCATCATCATCATCAGATTACTATTAAGGTTGCTGTCTGCTGAATCTCGCACTTCCTTAATTGGCAAACATCATGCAGCAGTCATGAAAAACCAAGGCAATGCAACTGACATCTTGGACTACACTCTTTACTTTCTTTTTCTTTTCTTTTTTTAATTTCTGCCTATACACTGAGCATGTCTACTAAAATGAAAAGAAGTTGGTCTGGTACAAGTAGTGAGCACTTGTCATGGTTCTTTTTTTATATCGTATAAGAGGAAGTGTGTGGGTTTTTTTTTTTTTTTTCCTCTTCACGTTTAAGAGCATGACAGACAGGAAGTGGGGCAGGTTTCATCTCTATGAATCTGAGTTCGTAAAGAGTAAAGAGAGGCCCTTGTCTGACGCCATTTCCTCATTTTCACACCCGCACACCATCTTAAAGTGATTCAGTTCTCTATTCGCAAAAATACACACTTTACAAGTCAGACATATAAACTATTTTTTATTGTGCAGCATAACAAAATGCAGTGAACACTCCCTTTATTTCTCTCTCTCTCTCTCTCTCTCTCTCTCTCTCTCATATAATCCCGATCGGACTGCCTGCTTCACGTGTGACCCGCTGGCCTCCCAGGAACTCCTTGAGTAGCCCAAAAAATGTGGAAATGGCTTGGCACTAGGTCAGGGTTGTACAATGGAGGTGGTAGTAACTCCTAGCAGGTTCCTGTAATGTGCAAGTTTTTTTTTTTTACGGTGAGCAGTATGAGATTGTGCATTGTCCGGCAAAAACAGAACATCAAGCTGTTTTTTTTTTTTTTTRTTTTTTCTATTAAAGGAAAGGGCCTAAGTGCGAAATCCTTCCTTGCAAGAAACTCCTGTGCCACATATTTTTCAGTTGCACCGGTTTTATCATGTACGCTAGAAACAATAGTGCTAGTAGTAGTATTTCCCCTCCTGTATGATCAGCTCTGGCGTAATGCTGCGTTATCATTTCCTTTCTAACCCTGCAGCGTCTTTGTGTTGAAGGTGCGAGGAAGCTCGACTCATACCCGCGAGGTTTTAAAGCGGCACTTTCAGGAGCTCCAGACGACACTGAGTCGCCTGCTCAACGAACGACTGAACGTGCTCCTACAGGAAGTGGACGCCATCGAGCAGGACAGCATCAGTCCGCTGGATGACTGCCAGAAACTCATCGAACATGGCGTCAAGATGGCTGACGAGCTCTTGCGTGAAGGTGAGACTGAAAAAGTGCGGAGGAAGGGAGGAGGGGGGGGGTGGTCTGATGCAGCTAGTCAGCAACGTTAACACTAATGCTAGGAACACTGTGCGAACGCTTATAAAATCAGAAAAGAGGCACTTTGTGTACAAATGCCAGTCTTACTACGAGTTGTTTTGACTGTTATAATCAAAGCATTTTTTTTGTTTTGCCTTCACCATCTGCTTTATCTTTAGTACAACTTTTGTAAATGACGGTATCTCGGTAACATCAGTGTCATGGTGACTAAAAATGTTTACCGGAAATGATGTAGCTGATGAAGCGCTCTGTTTTATAACACTTACTCATAGGACAACATTAAAGCAAGGGTCTTGTCAGAAAGGGGCGGGACCAGAGATTTTCTTTTGCCTAATATGCCGCTTTGTCACAGTTGGGGTCATGTGAGTTCAACTGGATATTCCAGTACTGTGCAAAAGATGGAGATTAAATGAAAGAAATATGAACACATGTTTTACTGTGACAGGCGGAGAAGTGACTAAAGCTACCACCAACATGGGATGTTTATTTAACAACTTCAGCAGCGACCTCATTTTCCCTCTCGTCTGTTTCAACCGCTCAACATCCGGCATCACCAGGATATTAATCTCCAGCCTGATCATCTGTCATTACCCGCACATGTTTCTCACTCACTGGTTAGATGTTGGGTGATCAGAAGGTGCTGGGTTCGAACCCCACCAAAACCAATTTACCGTAACTCTTTAAAACCCTTAACTGCTCAGATGTGTATTGTTGCGCTAGATAAGGATGTTTGCCAAATGCCATGAATGTAAATGAAACGGATCAGGTATAAAAAAAAAATTTAATTGCTTTTTTATAATCGAGATCGATCGGCCAGTGACCAGAATTGGCTGGTTTTTAGATTTGAGATTTAGATCCGTGACCAGCGATTTGGCTAACCAGCCCCAAGTAAACGCTTCTGTACCGAGCACATTCGTATGGCGATTTATATAATAAATAAAAGCAGAGCACTTAGACAAACAGTTGCTGAGGTATCCGGCTCAGAAACGGTTCACTTCCCAACTCGAGTCAATGCACGGGATCATGTTACACTGTACTGTGTGAGTGAGCCTTGCAGAGAGACCCGTTGTTATGGTAACTGGGCTAAGCCACACCTCTTCACTCATACACTTTCTGGACTCCAGTATAAGAGTAAGATTCAATTATTTGTCATTTGTACATTTTACAGCACAGCAATGTATAATTTCTTTTTCACATGGACTAATTAGGAAGCTGCGGTCAGAGCACATTGTCGGCCATGGTACAGAACCCCTGGAGCAGATGGGGTTAAGGGCCTTGCTCTAGGGCTCAACATTGGCAAATTGGCGGTTCTGGGGCTTGAATAATAACCAATCAATCAATAACTTAATCAATAACCCAGACCCTTAACCATTTAATCCACCACCGCCCCATAACGATGTGCTTATGGAGAACTGTGTGCTGCAATTAGTTATTATTTATTTATTTTAGCTGCTGTAAACTACTTGTATGTCACAAGTCTCTCTTTTTTTCATACAAAAGAATAAGGTTTATACAAGGAACTAAGCTGAGAAAAAGTCACATGACTGACAAACCTCTGACTGCTACATACTGTAGTGCTGACACTGGAGACTCCTTCCAAGAATGCTAAATGGAACAATGACAGAAAAACTCAACAAAAATGTACATACAGGAATTCAGCAGTGCCGGATTAAAATCAGGGAAAGATTAAAGAAACTTTTAAAGATTAAAGAAAATTCTTCTTATCAGAGTGTCCCAGAGTTTTAAGCTGTGGGATCTGACGTCTCCCGTTTTGTGCAGGTGAAGCTGCGATACGCTGCGGGATCAGTGACCGAGAGGACAAGCTTTGCAACTTTGCTAAAAAAGCCCTTCACATTCAGCTGGACAGGTGTGATCCAAACTGCATGTCTCCATCCTCACACGCGCACTTTTGGTTCATATGGGGGAGAAAAAAAAGAAAGTTTTGTCTTGGCTACTGACCTGCTTTTGTGTGCAGCCTACCCGAGGTGCCTGCGCTAGTGGACGTGCCGTGCGTGTCGGCGCAGTTGGACGACTCGTTGTTGTGCGTGATGCAGGAGCGATCGGCGCGCCACGGAAGCGTGTCGTCACATCCGCCTGTACAGATAGAGGAGCTGGTCGAGAGAGCGGGTGGAGTGTTGGTGCGCTGGAGCAAGGTAACACGCACGCACACACACACACACACACACACACACGCACTAGAATCTGAGTATCTATGTAAGTGTTAGCGGACCAGTGAGTGTGTCCACAAGTTTGTGTGCGTATATCATAATATCTGATTGTGTGTGTTTGTGTGTGAAGGTGGATGAAGACTTCTTCCCGCAGGAGTACAGACTGCAGTACAGACGCAGTAACTCCACCCACTACGAGGACGCATATATCGGGAGCGAGTGTGAGTTTCTGCTGCTACACCTGGACCCTCACACTGATTACCTGTTCCGAGTGTGTGCACGTGGTGAAGGACGCACCGAGTGGAGCCCGTGGAGCGTCCCACAGACGGGATACACAACCCTCACAGCACACGGTACATGCACACGCAAAACATATACAGTTGATTTATATCGAGTGTGATACCTCTTCAAACGGACTCGGGCACGGTTCCTGAGAACGGAACGACTGTGCTCTTAATGATCAAAAAGAACCACTTTTGACTTTGGGGTCAAGCGTCCTTCTAAACGATCCTGAGGAATTAATGTGGAAATGCCTTTATAGCTGCTGTAGACTCATTAGCTTAGACTAGGGGTTCACAAACTTTTGGCAGCCTGAGACCCTCTCCCAGAGTACGGGGTGTTCCTGAGGATGCCCTTATGATTTATGCTGCACAGATTTCGCCATTGTACGAATCATTCGATTTGAAACGTTGTGGGCCTCCGAGTGGCGCAGTGGTTAAAGCGCTCGCCCTATCATCCGGAGATCGCTAGTTCGAATCCCGGGTGGTGCTGTAACCTCTCGCAGCCGGAGGTCTAGAGAGAGCTGATTGGCCGAGCTCTCTCAGAGGGGAGGGATGAGAGGTACTTGGTGCTCCCACATTAATCACGGCTCTACAGCCAGTCAGGGGCGTCTGTGAGCTCYCGCAAGCGGAAGGAGCGGATAGCGCMGTCCTCCGAGTGCGTTACTCCGCCCCCAAAGGTGCGCGAGCGAGCAGTTCGAAAAGATGCGGTCGGCTGGCGTCACGTTTTTCGGAGGAAACACGTGATGGTCTTCGGCCCTCCCGGCTGAGTGGTAGTAGTAGCCTTAATGTGGGAGCCCCCTAGTGACGGGGAGGAATTGGACACGACTAAATCCCCCCCCAAAAATAAATTTGAAACGTTGTGTAACAGCAGCTCTAATTTGTACTGAAACCCATAAGGCAGATTAAATAAAATCCCAGTGGCACAGTGGTAAAGCGATCGCTAGTTCGATTCCCGTGTGGTGCGGTAACCTCTCGCAGCCGGAGGTCTAGAGAGAGCTGATTGGCCGAGCTCTCTCAGAGGGGAGGGATGAGAGGTACATAGTGCTCCCACATTAATCACGGCTCTACAGCCATTCAGGGGCGTCTGTGAGCTCACGCAAGCGGAAGGAGCGGATAGCGCGGTCCTCCGAGTGTGTAATGTGCAGCCCCCTAGTGACAGGAAGGAATTGGATACGACAAAAAAATTAACCCCTGATAATGTCACATGTGGGAAAAGTATAGAAATAATCATCGGGTTGTCTGAGTCCGGTTCCTCTCAATGCACTGTGTTTTCTTATCACGGACGATCTGATCATTTTGATTCATATGCATTTCCTCTCAGTTTTCCATAATTTTCTTTCAATTCTGTAAAGCTGCTTCATCAGAATGACCACTGTTAAAAGCGCTGTATAAATCAAATTGAATTGAATTAAGGTAATAACTCCCAATGTCCTGTAACCTGTGTGCGTGCGTGTGTGTAGAGTGGAGTGCTGGAGTGGAGGGCTACGTTCTGAGCAGCAGGAGGAACATGGCGTTACGCAGCGACTCGTCTTCATCAGGCTGTGCATCTGTGCTTTACTCCAACTCGCCGTCGTACTTCTGTGGACAAACGCTCACCTTTAAGTACGTCCTACAGCACTGCTCAGCCGGTTTTTTTTTTTTTCCCCCCTTCATTTCTCAATATCTCAAAATACTTCTCTGACAGCTTTTACTTTTCAGTTAAAGGAGACCCATTATATAAAATTCACTTTTTTAGAAATTGAGATGGGCGTCCGGTCTGACGTGAACACTCATGTCGCACAAGAGGAGAAAAATGATCAGAATTTCCCCCTGTTATGACCTGGAGAATATGACCTCATATTCCAAGAGCCCCTCCCACTGCTCTATGCTCAACTCCGCCTAGTTATGCTGATCTTTGGGTGCCATTTTTAGGAGCTACGTTTATATTTCGTTATACTGTATATTGAGGACGTCATTGTGAATGAATGACTTTTTACATAAAATTTGTTCCTAATGTTGTTTGTCAAAAATGCATCCTCTGTCCCCTGCAATCTACTTGCCTACAAAAATGGGTTTTTGGGGGCAGTTCCTTTAAAACTACAGACAGGCACGTTTGTAAAATATATGTGCCCTTTAAAGGAAAAAATCTTTTAACACAGGGTAGCGGCCATGTTTCTATAACTGTCAACTTCAACTTTTAGTATCTTATTGAGTACAAGAGTCCCCTCTAGAAAGCGTGAGGACCGATAACGTTGAACTCAAAGTTCCAGAATGCAGTGCAGCTGTTTACCATTGTTGCTTTGAGTTACGACAGAGAGTCGGCTCCTCTAACTTGCGATCTGTAGCATATAGCTGTAAATTAGCATGAAATTGAAAACTTTACAATCTTGATTTGGTTGAGCAGAGCGAACAGATGAGGAGAGAGGCTGACCGATAAAAGTTTTAAGTGCTGCCGCTTTCTTCTCTCTTTATGCATCTCTTCATGCAGGCAGGCTGTTTGACCTGATGACAGCAATGTCGTTTTGCTGAGTGTGTGTGTGTGTGTGTGTGTGTGTGTGTGTGTGTGTGTAGGATTACTGCAGTTGCGCAGATGGATAAGCGTGACAGTCTGGGGGTGTGTATGGATAAGCGCAATGAATCCGAATCTCTGCAGAGGGACCAGGCTGTCTGTATCTCCACTAACGGTAGGTTTAATCCTCACCACTACGATTTCAACGCTGACATCGTACTGACAGAGTTTTGGTGTATAAATTGGATTTCTTTGTGATTTTTCACAATAAAGTTTATTGGACAATATTGAAGTATTTTTGCATGTTTTCTTTTCTGTTCTTTTCTCCTGAAGATCACTAACATTTTGCTGACTTTTATATAAATAATACATACTGTACTGTAGATATACATAATTTATCATCTCCCAGTCCTGAGCACTCAGGATAGTGATTTTGGGATGTCAAAGCAACAGCCGCTAAAACGGATAAATTGAGACAGACCTCATCAATTACAACTAACTAACTGCTTGACATACTCCAAATAAAATCCCACATACAGTGGAACCTCTGATTGCGAGTAATGCAATTTGCGAGCGTTCCACAAGACAAGAAAAGATTTTTAATAAATTTTGACTTTGAAAATGAACGATGTCTTGGTTCACGAGTACCGAGTATTATGTATCCTGCGTTTGCGCCTCTTGATTTGACGTTGAGCATCACGTGATCACAACTAAGCCAATAGTTTTTCTCTCTTTTGCGCCGCAGAATTATGGGGAATCGTTTCCCCTGCTGGGTCTTAGTGCTCGTCTCTCACTGGTATGATCAACATCAGTGAATGCGTGAACTGTTTAATAGAATACTGTGACCACGCGGGTGCGTGTATGCATGTGTACAGCGCGCGTGTACTGCTAAATATAACACGTGTGTCCGCGCGTGTAAAGCAAAAGAAGGTCTCATTAAAGAGGTTAAAGATCTATTTTCTCTCTCTGTATCAGTCTGCAGTCCGCGTGCGTCATTTGACATTTGATGCTTATTTGTCGGGATTTATTGTTAATTTTTATTTTTTAAAGGTAAAGTGCAGGTTAATTTGTTATATTTTTACTTTATATTTTATATTAATTATTTGTATGTATTTATTTTTGGGGGGCTGTGGAACGAATAATTTGAGTTTCCATTATTTCTTATTGGAAAATACGATTTTGTTTATGAGTGTTTTGATAAGGTTCCACTGTATGTCTTTACTAATCGCATCCATTGTTTGAAATGAATGCGTGGTCGCATGAACTCATGATGTGGTTTAATTCAGATGACACGAACAAAAACATATGGGTGTGTCACATACGTGCCGTTTCAGAGTACAGTCATGTGCACGTTAGGGTCAGATAAAAATCACTTTGAAATTTAAATGATCCGTACATGCAAATCCGATCTGACCCCAAAAAAAAAATAATCTTAATTGAGCGATGTGGCTTGTAATATTCATCAATCAAATTTGGCCGAATTTAAAATTGGACATTCATACATTTCTAGTAAACGTAGTGTTTACGATGTCTAGAAAAAAGTGGACCATTTCACTATTTAAAATGTTTTTTCTTTTTGTTTTTTTGCAATAGGTTCAATTAGTCATTCATAGACCTGTGAGTGTAAAAACAAAATAATGTGACAAAAAATATTTCCAAATATTTCCCTTTTTGTATTGACCATGGCTTAAACAAGTTAATTAGATTTCCCCCTAATGCAGGGGTGGGCAAACTTTTTGATTCGTGGGCCACATTGAGTTCTAACATTTGACAAAGGGGCCGGAACAGGAGCAGATAGATGGCATGCTTTGGTAACATCACCTCATTGGGGGGAAAAATACACATCTTGGGATATGGAGAAAACATGTGCTTTAATTTCCAATGAAAATGAAGAAAAGCATTACAYTAAAATCTCTGACTTCGAAATCGAAAGACTTTAAACACGGAAAATCAAATAAATGACCATTTTATTTTAAAGCACTGAAAGTTCTGTTATCCCTCAGGATATCACCATCACTCTCCTCCTGACTGTCTTTTTTTCATCAGAATTACAGGGGAAATAAAACATTAACAAGGTTAATTTATTAAATTTTTTCAAGTTTGGCGGGCCGAATCAAAACGTTTAACCCCGGGCCGTAGTTTGCCCATGCCTGCCCTAATGTGACCTCATATAGAAAGGGCTCCTCCGCTGACTCGTTGCTCAGCTCTACAGTTCTCTGGTGGGGTTTACTTAGCAGTAGCTCATTTACAGAGTCACACAGGGAGTTTGTGGTAAAAAAAAAATAAAAATAAAAAAATAAAAATCATTATCTGGGGGGTCTTTCAGCTGGAACATTAACACACAAGCACACACACAGGTGGAGCTCTGAGACTTGTGTTAACTTTTCAGTTTTACAGAAATAGTAAAATACAGGACCTTTAAAGCCTGTTCTGTATTTGAGTGCTAAGTCTGCTTTTCAGCATTTTCACATAATAGAAATTTTCTAGGCAATGTCCAAAAATTTACGAACATAGACTTTTCCATCTTATTAAACATCTCGGTATATAAATTCTGCATTCACAATGTATTTCTCAGGTGCTGTGTTTGTCAACGGGAAAGAAATGACCAATCAGCTTCCCGCCATCACCATCGGCTCAGCGATCACCTTCGACATGGAGGTGGTCAGCATTTTTCCAGCTAACAACAACCCGAGCGATGTGAGCGGCTTCAAGCTGCGTGTTACGATCGGCTCGGGCAACCGCGAAGTGGTATTTGATTGGCTGCTCGACCAAGTCGTGGACTGCCTCTTTTTCGGATGTTCCTTCGCCAACCCTGGCTGGAAAGTGCTGGTTTTCTGATGCCATGTTTTGCTGATGTGCTTTGTTATGTTCGTATCTTGACGTCAAAGCTGTTTACAGTGTTTTACTCGCACATCCAGTTAATCCCACAGTAGAGTTCGTTGTCCTGCACTCAGCCACCGTAACTAAATTTTGAACACGAGAACAACGAGAGACGCGCCGTCTCATTTCTTATCGTAAACGCCACCATCTTTCAGCTTTAGGATTTAAAGCTCAATGAGCCGACCGCTTGTGCTTTACAAACTCGCATCATTAAGGAAAGTACGACTCTTTAAAGGAAAAATAAGTCCCTTAATCAAGTTATGCAACGAGCATTTAAAAGGGGAAATGATTTATTTTTGACCTTTTATGGTTTGTCCCTGAAAAGAGTCCTCCAGCGTTTGCACTCTTCTCTCGTTAAACAGGTGTGCTTGTGGTTTTCATACTAGTATAAAAAATGTCGTGTGTGCAGATTTGAGTTGCAGAGCATGCTGGTTAACCACACAAGCTCACATGCATGTCTTTCTTTTTTTTTTTTGTGAGCTTCCAAAGTAATAATGTTTTTTTTTTTTTTTCTCTGGGATTTGGACTAAAATGAAACTAGCGCAAAAACAAATGTGAATGTCGTGTTGTTGGCGACAGATCTTCTGTTGTCCCTAATCCGTATCATACTGCTTCAAACATACTGTAGGTCAAAACCAGTAAACCCGTCTCTATACACAAGTGTTTGTTTATATACGCTGTTTTACACGAGACGCCAGCTGCTGTACATTTAGCAGCCTCGATTTTTTTTTTTTTTTTTTTACTTTTATGAATTATGAACTTTTTTTAATGAGAGAACTCTTTTTTTTTTTTTAATAATGATTTTTGTTTAATGATCATAGCTACTGTAAAAACAAAAAAACAACAAAAAAATCAGGAATAAAGTTTTCCTCACTACTTACTACAACTCTCTACTGTCCAAAAATTGTGCTAAATCGTGAGCTTGCCAACTCGCTAGCTGAGAAATTCCGAGCAATTCCATCGGTTTGTCATTTATCGAATGAGGAATCAGAAGAATAAAACCCTATTTAAACAATAAGTCAGTGAGTCAGTATTGAAAAAAAACAAAACAGTTATTTAACAAATGTATAAAAGGTACTTGGATATTATTTAAGTGCTGTTGAACATGTAACCAGACACGTAGCACCATTTACCAAGCTGTGACGGTTCAAGTAAATTTATATCTTCTTTGTACCTCATGTGTGTATGTGCCTTCTGAAACGACCTATTACAGTGCAGCAGAATATTTGTCAATAATAATTAATAAACATTTTAATTCTGTTTTATTTGTTTTGTCCTATTAATCTAAGACTTTGCCACTAAGCAGCTTTACATGGTATTTCTGTGTATGTGTGTGTGTGTGTGTGTGTGTGTGTGTGTGTGTTAGTATCTCTGGTGAGATTGTTCACCGAAGCAAGTACAAAAGGAATTTTTGGGCACATGTTGATTTTGGAAAGTCTTTAGGATAAAGGCAGGTGGATCGTCAGAAGAATGATGAAAGTGGATCATCAGTAAGGAACTTGCACTGTTATTACACTTGGCAGCAGGAAGTTCACAGCTCAACAGGGAAATAAACCAAACATCAGGTTCCTACCATGCCAAAGTGAACACAACCTGACTTACAGCCTGGTTTAGACTCAAACCCCAAGATCAGCAATGACTCACAAGCACAAGCAGAAATACAATTAACCACTTGGTGTCGACATGATTGAGTGAAAAACCAATTATTCAATGGATGAAAGCATGTAACCAAGAGGCGTGTACTTTTCAGCAGAGCCTTACTTACAGCACAATGACATTACTTGTCCGAGGTGATCATCCACAGATCATGAGTTTAATTCCCAGCAATGTTATTGAAATTGAGAGTAAAATTGGTCATGTTCTTACAGAGAGAAGGACTGCAAATGTAATGAAATATGAAAGTTACCAGAAAAGTGCTTCCCTACAAGTGCCCCCCCCCCAGCTGACTTAACAGGCCTAAGAGGAAAGTTTTGATCGGTAGCTGAAAAATGACATGAGATGACTTTACTTTCTTGACCTTGAGCCTGTACATAGTTTTCAGGTTTTAGAATCCTAACGCCTGCATGGCTAAATGGACCAATCCTGTGGCGCCTTTCGGCCGTAAGAAATCAGTTCCATGTTTCAAAGCTTCTGCAAAGAATCTGATGTGCATCTGAGTGGCCTTTATCTACACCGTATTCACTTTGTGTCTAATGTACAAAGCCTTTCTTCTGTAAGATACATTTGGATACAAGATGAAATAAGATACAAGATACGATTTGAAGAGGTTGAAACAAGAAAAAAGAAATTTCAAAAGATTTTTGACACCGCTTAATGCTTTGAGCTGTTTTTTGTGTGCATCGTACATACTGTGTCAACAGGAAACACAGATGGGTAGCAGCTTATAATCTATTGGCTTAATTTCGTGGGCTTTTGCCAAATCTACGGTAAGGATGTACAGTGAGAGGAAATAAGACGCTCACAAACAAGACACTTATTTTGCTGTTTAACATACTCAAGACATTCAAGAAGTAAACAGACAGCTAATGCTTTATGATCAAATGTATGCACCAACATTTGTTAATTTTTTTGAGCAATTAAGATTGTTATGAATGCATTATTCATACTTTGCTGACTTCCCTTATTGGCTTTAAGAGCAATAAATAGGCCTCTGTAAAAATAAGATTTTTTTATTTGGAATTTTCCAGATGTGCATACAATTTAGGTGCATACATTTTATTTTTTTAGTACTTATGATATGAAGAAGAAAAATATATGATATATGGAAAAAGCATTTGAGAATTATTAAAATAAGGGTAACACAGAAATAAATCATGCCCTAAATATACATTGTTGTTCTCGTCGAGGGGTCGCCACATAACTCGGCACAGGTTTTAAGTCGGATACCCTTCCTGATGTAACCCTCCTGTTTTATCCGGGCTTGGGACCGGCACTGCATCCAGTCGCTGTAGTTTGGGCACTGGGTGGGAACTGAATGGAGGTCTGAGACACATACAGTATGTATGGAAAAAAAAAAACAGTGTTCGTTGGTTTGGAAAATGTGCTGTGGTGACCCCTAATAGGAGCAGGCACAAGATGAAGAACATGAAAGTTTTCAGATACATCATCATCAAACATTTGATTGTTAAAAGCTACAGAGCATGAAAATATGCAGGTGGAAAGCTCATTGAACTTCACCCAACCAGCCCAGAACAAGTGAGTTACCCAAATGGCCAAACTAACAATAAAGGCAGAAGCGAGCAATTATTTAAGGAAAAGATGAGCTGAAAGCAACAGGCAACTGTACTGCAATCATCTCTATTCCTACAACTTAGAAAAATCATGTACAGTGGAACCTTGGATTATGAGCATAATTCATTCCGGAAGTGCGCTCGTGTTCCAAAACACTCGTAAACCAAATCATCATTTCCCATAAGAAATAATGAAAGCTCAAATTTTTTGTTCCACAGCCCCCAAAAAGAAATACATAAAAAATAATTAATACAATCTATAAAATGAAAAGAAAATAAAACAAATTAAACTGCACTTTACCTTTAAAGAAAAGTACAAATAAATCCCGACAGATAAGTGTTTCCGTTGGTGCGCGCAGGCGCCGTGTATGTGTGTGTGTGTAATTAGCCCCTTCCCTCGCCTCGTTTTACACAGTAACACTCCTCCTCCCTCTCCCCACCTCGCTTTTTAAGTTTCTCAACAAACGCATAAACACAGCAGAAACACCGTTTTAACAGGGAAAAAAGAAATCTCTCTGAGACTGGCGTGATCGAATACTAAAGGAATCACTGCTATAAAGTAAAAAAAAAACAAAAAAAAACAAATGAGGCCCTGTGGGGAGAGGAGGGTCAAAAGGTGAGAGAAAGCCGTTGGGGGCCGGGGGGGTCAAAAGGTGAGAGAGTGATGCTTGGTGTCAAAATAAGAGTTGCAAGCGTGATACATTAAAAATTTATTAAAAATCTTTGCTCGGTTTGCGGAACACTCGTAAACCACGTTACTCGCAATCCGAGGTTCCACTGTATTTAATAATAAAAGAAGAAGAAGCACAGAGACACATTTCTTAAAGCATTTAAACAAATACAGTGCATCTAAAAAAAGTATTTGGTGTAAACCTAATTTATATTCTGGATTTCGGCAACGGTGGCAAGAGGAAGAAACCTTTAGAGGAACCAGATCCAACAGGAAACCCATCCTTATTTGGGTGACAATGAATAGCAAGAATTGTCGTACAGTGTGTTAGGTGGCTGGAAGTTCAATATAACAGTTGATGTCTTTAAGTTAATAGTTTTAGGAGATTCAGGTAGAATGTAGGAAATTCCAGGCCTGACTATTGAGCGTCCTCAAAGAACAGCTGTCTGCCTGCATCAGCCAAGGCCAGGACCGTCTTCATGGTACAGTAAAGTGGAACTGTAACCACAGGCATCCCAAGCAGACAACACAGGACATCCATGCGACGAGATCTCCAACCAGAAGCGGGACACCAGGATGAGTCCAACAGGTCCAGAGTGCACAGGGGGTCTGGATCACTGGCAGCTCAGGAGCTCCATGTGAAGCTCGACAGGGAGAGGGAGGGAGGGAGAGAGAAAGAGAGAGGTTAGGTATGGTCTTTGAAAATTTTGAACATCAAAAATCAATTATCTCACAATATTAGAATATTTCTGCATATTAATCGAAAAGGACTTACAATACAGAAATGTCCAACTTTTGAAAGGTTTGTACACTTATGCATTCAATACTTAGTCTGGGTTCCATTAGCACAAATTATTGTATTAATGCAGCATAACATCAGCCTGTTGACTTTGGACTTGATAAAATATAATGGACCACCAACTGCAGAAGACATGGCTCCCGAAATCATCACTGTCTGCGGAGAGTCTAAGATGTCTCCTGTCTAAATTCTTCTGACGTTGTCTCTGGTTCAGTCGAGGCTTGATATTAGGAATACTAGGAATGCAACACTTGCAGTCCATTTCTTGAAGACCTCAGCGTGTGGTGGCTTTTGATGCACTGACTCCAGCCTCATTTCACTCCTCGAGAAGCTCTCTCAGGTTCTTGAATTTTTTCTTTGTTGGACAATAGTCTTAAGTTGAGGTCTCTCCTACCTTTTTCTCTTCCAGTTATTAGGTGACCCCTAACCCTAACCCTAGGCACAAGATGAAGAACATGATGAAAGTTCTCAGATACATCATCATCAAACTTCATTTGATTGTTAACATACTTCGATACCGCACTTTGTGAACAGCCAAGCTTTTCAGCAATGACTTTCTGTGGCTTGCCTTCTTTATGGAGGGTGTCAAGTCAGAATGAGCTATGAGCAGAATCATCAAAATTAAAATAAAATAAAAAGATTTGAAAGATTTCACTTGAGGTTTAATAAATTCAGAATGAATAAAAGAGTTTCCAATATATATGAGTTTCACTTTTTTAATTTATTTAAAAATGACAAAATAGTGAAAAACAAAAATCCACAATATTCGTTTTGTTTCAGACGCCCTGTGTGCTTTTAGCAGTTCTTAATCATATTTGAAGACAGAAGGCTGTGCGTATGATTCCAAGAACCCCAAACCCACAGTGACAAAGAGAAAGAGGAAGGAGTATTACGATGTGGGTCTGCAAATGCTATTGAGGCATTATGCATCTCTGAAGGAAACATGAGTCATGTTCTGGTACATATTAGATGAGAATTTAATCTCATGTGCGAAGAAACTGAATTTGTTAAGATGTTTCAGGAATCCAGTATTGCAGTATTGTCTAATTTTAGACCAGTATCTCCTCTATCTTTTTTATCTAAGGTTTTAGAAAAAGTTGTCTCGATCCAGTTACAGTCTTTTCTAGCAAGAAATCATGTACAGAATGATATCCTCCTATCCCTTGACTCCAAAAAACCTGTGCTGCTCGTGATGTTGGACCTCGCTACAGCTTTTGATACTGTTGCCCACTCGATTCTCCTGGCACAAGACGTTGGCCTACAAGGTCCCATACTACAATGGTTTAGGTCATATTTAACAAACAGAACTTTCTCTGTCATGATTGGTAATCTCTCTTCCTCCTTGGCCCCTTTGAAATCTGGTGTTCCACAGGGTTCCATTTTGGGCCCTGTTTTATTTTCCTTGTACATGCTGCCATTAGGGTCGATTATTTCAAAGCACAATGTTTCTTTTCATCTGTATGCGGATGATTTACAAATCTATCTGCCAGTTGTGCCAAATACATCTGCGTCATGCTTTACTTGATGCACAATCGATCCACAGTTGTCTGCATGACATCAAACTTTGACTGTTAAAAAACTGTCTCTGTGTTAATGAGAGTAAAACAGAATATATTATGTTTGGCACCTCTAATCCTTCTAGTTTTATCACTGCTGGTTTTGATTCTCCGGTTCTTCATTTTAGCCAAGCAGTCAAAACTTTGGGGGTGACTTTAGACAGCTGTTTAAACTTCCAGACACACATTGACTCTGTTGTCAGGGCAGGCTTTTTTCATTTGCGCCTCCTCGCAAAGGTCAAACCCTTTTTAAATCGGAGCGACCTGGAGAAAGCCATTAACGCTTTTATTTGTTCGCGGCTAGACTACTGCAACGCACTGTATGTTGGAATCACTCAAGCCCGTTTACATCGTCTGCAACTTGTGCAGAATGCTGCGGCTCGTATGCTGACCGGTAATCGTAAATATGATCATATCACACCAATCCTGTATTCTCTCCACTGGCTTCCGGTACAGTTCCGGATTCAATTTAAACTTTTGGTGTTTGTTTTTAATGGTCTGGCACCTTTCTACCTCTGTGAGACAGTAAGTTTTTATCAACAAAGTAGAGCCTTACGTTCTGTTAACCAAAACCTGTTAGTGGTCTCTCGGTCAAGATGCAAACAATGGGGTGATCGCTCCTAAACTCCTGGTCCTAAACTCTGAAACGCCATTCCACCTGAGTTACGCTGCATTACGGACCTCCCTCTGTTTAAGGCAAAACTGAAGACTCACTTATTTAGAATAGCTTTTAATATGTTATAGTTTTATGTAGTCTTTATAATTTTATCTTTTTGTTTTATTTATTATTATTATTATAATCTTTATGACTATTCTTTAATTTTTCATTTATTTATAATTATGTTTTATTCTGTTTTTGTATTTTTATTTCTATTTTTAGTGCCACTTTATTGTCATTTTTAGAACTGTGAAGCACTTTGGTACAACTTAGGTTGCTGTAAAGTGCAATAGAAATAAATGTTGATTTGATTTGACTTGATTTGAAGTACCCCTTTGTGGAAACGGTATTCTCTGATGGCTTCCTTCAGCAGGATAATGTACCTGGACGCCCTGCAAAAAATGTTTAGGAACATGACAAAACTTCTCAGAGCAACCCTGAGTAAGGAAAGTACAAAACCTTTATCTTAGTGAGGAGGTGTGGTTGACCCCGTTCCTAGGGATGATGGAGCAATTCAAGGACTGTGATTAGTTGATAAAAAAAATAACCTCTGACCTCTGTAAAGGTCTTGAAAGGTGCTCTTTGTGAAAATAGAATATATGATAATAGAATAGACAGTGAAATCATAATTTTGTATATGAAGAAATTGTATTATCATGACTACAGGCTACTTTATGCAAAGTTTCTGCTATAGGCTAGCTTTAAGATAACAAGCAACGATGACGGGCCCAAGCACCCTGCTCCACCGCCACCCCGGGCACACAGCCCAACCCGTGTGTTATTCAAGTGTGTCAAGACATCAAAAAAGCCTTCGCCACCCAGTTGCACTGCATAACCTGCACACATCACACACTATACAGGGCTAATGTCAGTTTGGGCCCTAAATATTTGTTGAGTGTGTTAGTGTATGTGTGTGTGAGAGAGAGAGGTGTCCATGTGTGTTTGTGTGTGTGACGTGTGGATGTGTCATTTACATATTTGTAAGTGTGTGTGCGTGAGAGTGTTCATATTGTGATACAAGTGTGTTTGTGCATGAAAGAGTGGTGTGTGTATGTGTGCGCTTGTGTGAGTGTGTGTGAGTGAACATTTGCAATGGTTATGTATGTATGTGTGCATATGATGTATGAGTGTGTTTGTGTGTTTTTGCTTGTGTGTATGTGCGAGATGTTTGTGTGTTTGAGTGTTAACATTTGTGATGTGTATGTGTGTACAATAGGCTGCAGATGTTGGAAGAAAAGCATCACACTATGATGATGTCACTGAACGTGATGTCACTCAATATAAGGCACACAGAAAGTTATTAATCATTTTCCGGCATAAGTTTAAGACATTATCACGGCTGACCCGTTTGAGATATCAAAAATCCCTGTACAATTTTGCATCCTCAATGTCTTTAGATCACATCGGCCCAGTTTAGTGGCGATCGTAACAATTCCCTAGGAGGAGTATATCAAAATCCATCGGGTGTGTTTTTGCGAACGACCCAAAAGAACCGGCCTCCTGTTGAGTAACAAGTCACATATCTCACACACACATCACACACAAAATATCACATCCATACATTTATTCACACACAGACGGACACATCCACACGTTACACACCTCTCTCCCTCACACACACACACACTAATACACTCAACAGATATTTAGGGCCCAACTGACATTAGCCCTGTATAGTGTGTGATGTGCGCAGCGCTCGGGGTGGCGATGGCGCAGGGTGCTTGGGCCCGTCATCGTTGCTTGCAACTATATTATTACTTGTAATCCATTTCAGATTGATGGGAGCAAATGGCTCAGCTTTTACCAATTTACAATTCGGATGGTATGTAGTCAAAATTCCAAGCGAAGTAAAACAGGAAAACTATATTGTACAGAAGAGCAGTGTTTACTTTTAGCTTTACCTTAAGTGCTTGGAGTATATTTTCTCCTTCCGCCATTTTGTCCACTGCTATAGAAACTCTTAAGCTGAATGATTTTATGCACAGTTCCGTAACTTGGTGACAAAGTTGCCTTTTTTCATTTTCAAGGATCAGGCGTTCAACTTGCAGAATGTTCACAGGAAAGACTGTACGGCCACCTTCAAAAACTTTTAAAAAAACCATTCAAATGTCGATGAGTCTCATCAATGTACTGTATTTGAAGTCTTTTTCTTCATCTTTATGCCTTCCTTAACCAGGAATTTCATCTCAGTTTGAAAAGAAAAGTCTCAGTTTGACATGAACACCCCTAATATAGAGTTGCAGTGTTGTTTTTGTTTATTCTGCGTATCATCTAGTGAAAATGAACACCACACGACATGTTTCATTGGCAATGAAAAATCCTTTATTTTTTTTAAATAGGAAACAAACAAAAAAACTCTTTTTGAGCAAAAGCACCAACAAACTGGCTTTAGTCATTTTATAGATTTTTGCCCCCAAAGCCAGACGTATCTTGTGCAAACGATGCTGATCTCCATTTGAGGCGCTGGGGACAAAAAAAAAAAAAAGTCTATAGCTGGTAAAGTCACATTTCTGCAGAAATCTTCATCAGAAATAAAGTGAAACCTCCAAAATGGACACTCAAAGAGTTTCAAAGCACTGCAGTAGCATCGCTCCCTTTGGTATTTGAACTCAACTCCACCCAAAAACAAAAAAACAATTCCTATCACAAGATTTAATTCTTTTTTTTTTTTTTGCATCTATTGTTTGGCTACGTGCCAATAATCAGTTCCACAAATGATAATCGTGAGTAATAGTGAGATTTAGAACGCCCTTCAACATTATCATGTACACCAAAACATTTTGTCAGAAGGCTGGCTTGACATTTTTACACTGGATCTGTTATTTTATTAGGAATAGAGATGTAGCACAACATTAAAAAAAAAAAAAGAGACAGGCAGAGTTAAGATTGTGAAAACATATCGGCATAAGCCACTAGGGACAGGAATCACCATAGCCCTCCTGATACGATAACATGATAACCAGGTACTGATTTGTATTGCGGTTCCATACGTTTCATGATTTTACAAATATCCTGTCTTAATTTTAATGTTTTCAGATTTTGCTACAATTCTAAACAAACCTTGCAAATAATTTGTTCCCATCACAGAGGATGCTGTTCTGTACGAATCCTGCAGGATTGTATAGGAATGGTAACATATTACCTTAAAATCAAACATATTATACATAAAAAACGTATTATTAAAACAGTGATTTTGGCATAAATTGCCAAACAAAAGAATTTCAGCACTTCACCGAGTTGATTTTTCCCAATCAATCTTGATAAGCCAGGTCATACGATTTTCAAAGCTTATTCTGGGAAAAAAAATTTGGGACATGTGCTGACTGATTTTAAATCAATCATTTCTACAAAAGAAAAAAAAATTCTAAATGCGTCAGGGTTTGTGAAAAAAAGGTACCAAAAGAATCAGTTTTATTCTGAAAAACTACAGTACTGTTTTCTCTGCTGAAGACAAGACGCCATCTTGAAATTCGTCCAAAATAAGAATTCTCATGAGACGTTTGTACAGAGCATTCAGCTCGGTCATGTTCTTCGGAATATTCAGATTTATTTTACACCCTGATTAGCTGCACCTGCCCTTCACTGCGTTTTGGTTAAAGCAAAGTAAAAAAAAAAAAAAGGCAAAAAGGAAACGTTAAATAATTCAAAACATAATCAGCAGGAAAGAAAACAAACAATGCTATTAAAATATTAAAAAGGAAAAAAAAAAAGAAGGAACCTGCACTTCTCACGCGGGATGCACCCATCTAGACTGAAGATGTTCAAGTCTGATCCGTTTACCCAGAACCAAACTCGAGCTCTAGTTTCAAACCAAAAGAAATTAATGCTCCTTAACATGCGCAAATGTGATGGAACGTAACTATAAGAGAGCAGTACCAATAAAGCAACAGCCAAGGTGAGTCATGTGTTTACGATCCACTTCTGCAACTCAATTATATCCGTGCAGAAATAAATGAGCATCTTAACAATAAAAAGAAAGAAAAATACGGATCAGTGCATTCCTAATTTTTTTTTGTCTAAAAGTACCAAAAAACAAAACCACTTACATGACTAAAATCTCCACACTAGCATTCTGGATGAAATACATAGACGTGTAAACATTTCTGCAAGGTGTCTCCCTGCTCACAAGGCTCTGTGTTTGTGTGTGTATATGTTACCCTGTCTAACGTGTGTGTGCTTTATGTATGTGCTCATACTGAATTGCCATACCGCAAGGTTTAGCCAATCCTTAATGGCTAAATAGCCTTAATAAAAGGCTTATTTTTGAACATTATTTATTTTTATAAACATTTATTTATTTATTTTTTTACCTCAGACATGTAGGCGGCAAAAAAACAAAACATGCACACAGTATTTCAGTTCTTCAAATCCTTCTTCAAAAAAAAAAAAAAAACTGTGCTGCTTTTCTGAGAATTTACAAAAAATGTTAAAGCGAACAATTCCACATGCTGTGAATGAACAGGAATGTTTGTATCAGCTGGTAGATATCTTGAAACATAGTTACTCGGGTACACCTTGTGCTAGCTAGCATTTAGTAGCTAGTAATGTTAAACTCATGTTTAACTAACTGCTGTAAAACGACTCCAGAAATAAATCTGCGAGGGAAATAAAAACGAGAGAAAGATCACACTGATATTTCACAGCATCATGGATCAACTCGGGTCATCGGTTACCGGAACATACCCAGTGTTGCCACCTGGTTTCATTGCAACAGTTAGACATTCACACTCGAATTTCAGCACCTTTAAACAACAGCGATCTGTGTCTATGCGCGTGTACGTGTGTTTCAGACTCACACTCCTGATGCCACCGATTAAGGGAGTGTCAGTCAACACATTTACAATGAAAAAAAAAAAAAAAAACAGCAAATACAATCTCCTCTACCAAATCGAACAGACTGATTTTATAGGGCAAGACATCTACAAAAAGTCAACAAGGAAAAGGTTTTCCCGAACAGCTGCACATCAGCATTATTAAAAACACCCAGCCTTCCCAAAGTTTCGCTTTGAACTACTGGATGTGAAAATGCGTATTAATATGGTGTATTAAACAGCTCAACATGTTATGTCGCAGTGCTGCAGCTTTGCTTTGCTGAAGCTTTGGAATTAAACTTTTTACTGTTGAACTTTCCTGAGATGTTAAAGTCATAATGCACACCAGGATGGTGCATCATAATATTGCCAGATGCAGTTTTCCTGTATTAAACACATGGAGTGACTGGGTATCCCAATACTTTTGCACACCCCTATAAAATGACTACTTTTACAGACATCCTTAAAAGTTGGCTTAAGTCCTTATACTGATTGACGTTATGTAATTGGATTATGATCAACATACACGGTTGAGACTAAAGGCATTTTCACATTAGACACGAGTGATTCATACTGTACTTAGGAACAACTGCGTTCCCCTCCCCCGTTGGTCAGCGTTCACATTGTTTTATACGCACCATTCCCAGACACGCTTGCGTGTTTACACTCTCCAGTACAGCAGGTGGCAGTATGCACCTACCTGGGTTGAGAGTCACCATTAAACACAAGAGAAGAAATGAGCAAGGAAGTTGCCATTTTCATTGGTATTTCGTTCAAGATCAACACACTTGCGTGTATCCACCTGTATCAGTTATGGATTTGTAGGTATTGGCGGAGACCGATGGCACTGAAGTCGCATCTAAACAACGATTTACTTCTGTTGAGGTACTGCTTTCATATCTGATTTGATCCGCACCCGAGTATCCTGTATCGTTCCCGAGACTACCTTTCCCAGTGGACTCAGGAACAGTTCCTGAGCACGAAACAACTGTGTTCTCACCGATCAAAATGACCCAGACTTTGGGGTCAAGTGTTCTCAAAAACAATTCCAGGGCCCTAATGTGAAAATGCCCTAAGACAGATATGCAGTTTAAATTACTTTAGCTTAAGTTTCACATTCGTCGAGAATGGTCACTCGGCAAAACCAAGGCATGTGGAAATAAAGACTGTTTTTTGCCGGATCCAGAATTTTTTTTCGTTAGCAATAGTTTCATTACTTGGTCCAAGTGGCGAATTAAAAATGAAGAACAAATAAAAGCAACGATGATTGGATTGGCATACAAAATGGCTAACTGGACATGACGAAATGATGCCCCCCATTCACATTGTATTTATTTATTTATTAACCAGTCCTTAAACAGTCCCCTCCCTCCCCGAAAAAAATAAGTTTTCCAATTGTTCAATATTAAAAATAACCAAAATTTTGTGCCTATGCATTGTGGTGTTCAACATCAACCGGACATCAAGGATAGAGCTTGGATTAAATTTGCCAATCACAGTCTGATCATATGATGACATCAAAAACTAGGGATCAAAATTTACCCATTTTTTTTTTTTTTTTTTTTACCTGCTAGCTACTTTTCACACTTGCTAGACAGGTTACTCATCATGCCTCTAATGTTGGCGAAGTCAGAGTTTCAGGTAGCTCTTTTTTTACACCAAGATTTTATCCCCATTAAGACATTGTGCAAGTGGCAACATGATGACAGGTGATCGAATTTAACCCAAGCCCATCCCTTGTTGACCCCCAGATGTGCTAATGGGACATTATTTATTTATTTTTTTTAAATATAAATCGCTTACTGTGGTCTAAACGTACATAGTTTCAAAAAGCATCTGACAAAGCAAAAAAAAAAAAAGAAGAAATTATTAATAAAAGGTCACCAAGGCCAAGTCTTACCCCTGTTTGTCACACTGTTTAAAAAAAAAAAAAAAAAAAAAGGTACAAAAATAGCACCCAGGTTTATTTCAAAGCACGACGTAGTTCATTAGCTCCAAATAATCTGTTGCTTTATGGTTAAAATTAATGATCTGGCATCCAGTGGTCTGGCAGCTTCCGTCGTCTGTGAAAGCTCAGAAAAGAAAATTTCTGTTCTGCCGGCATTCAGGCGTGTTCCTTCGCAGGTTCTGCGACGTCGTTGTTCCGGTCTGGTTTAAATTGGCGCAGGCGAGCCATGGCCCTGTCAATGATCAATGTGCTCACCAGGCCGAAGTCGTGCATGCTGACCAAATGCAGCAGGAAGTTCCGGCACAGGTTCTTCTCCACCATGATGGAGCCGTAGTTCTCCACGAACTGCATGCAGGACTGGGTCATCTGATTATCAGCTATAAATCTGATCATGGCAAGGAGAGGAAAGAAGGAAATTAGATTCCTGGTCCTATTACCAGGCATTCAGAGAAGTCAAGTCACCTTTAGTAAGGCAGTTGATTTGAAACACAACCAGACAGACATTTAGAAAAGCCTCATTATTTTCAGGGCAGTATTTGACTTAATTTGAAACACAGCCAGTCACTTGCCCAGCGCACGGTTTGTTTAAAACTCCTCTCAAAATTGGATTTTTAGAGCTTCTAATGGCTTTAGCAACATTATCCCTCTCTGAGTGTCTCACATTTATGTTCCAAATGTAATTAACATAAGTGAAATGCCTTACAGAACATTACAAGGCATTCCTGAACGGTTTAAACCGGAATAACGGACAGGCTGATGGTAACTTTTAGTGTTTCCTTTAGGAGCATTGAGATGTCTCTGGAAACGGGCTGTGTATAAACCCACACTGAGGGGCAGTTTAACTGAATGAAAAGTGCTACTGTTAGTATTATTACTGGGAAATTACTGGGAGATGCTTACCCGTGTTTCATGACATGAAGATTCCACAGTTTCATCACCTCCTTCTCTCCTTCGTTGACATCAGTAAACTCATCAATTTGCTACAATGAGAAAGATAGAGGAGATTTGTATTGGGTTTAGCTGTTAACTTGCTAGCACAAGTACAGATGTACAAATTTTACTTGCCTATGGATGAAAGAGTCGGTAAAAAAAAAAAAAAAAGTGTTTAGGATATGACACATGACATGAAATACTCAAATTTCACTGTATTACCTAAATGTAAATTACAAACTCTCTTTATCTATCATATGATGACAGTCTTACACTATTTTCACAGAAATAAGTGTGATTAAAAATAAATAAATAA
>QMIH01000388.1:551855-573954 GCA_003987875.1 Clarias batrachus | reverse complement strand
TATATATATATATATATATAAGGCAGTCCTGTCCTCTCTCTTAAACAACCCACTGAACCTCTAGCAATAACGGTTAACTTTTCTTTTCAAGTCAATGCAAAACGCTGTACATTCTCTGCGTGTGTCAGCCAAGCAGCTGAGCAGAAGGCTGTTGCTAGGATGACCAGGCTAAACCACACCACCTTCACACGCTGGCGGGACTCTGAGCCAGTAGAAATGTTTATATCTTGGGCATCATGTGGGGTACAAATGAACCATTTTCCCCTCGATTTTGTTCGGCAAAATTGCACCATTGTTCCCCTACTTCTCCAGGAATTCTGTCTTGTTTCTAAGGCTAAAGCTGCATTCCTGCTATCATGTGACAATCCTGTTCAGTCAGGAAAGCACCCTAGACATACTTTGAAGATAACCGGACTACAGTGGGCCTATTCTGCAGTCAACTACATGTCGTGTAAGAACACGCTGACAAAACATTGCCTCAGCCAGTTTAGCCCCAGATCAGTTGCATTGATCATTATCTTAGCTTATAGCCTGGGAAAAAAAGAAAGACACTTCCCAGACCCTGCTGTAGACACCACATCCTCTATTCACGGACTCCTCCTCACTGAGCTTTATATAATAGAGAAGACTGTTGATGAACATGAGATTCGCACCAAGTTCCACAATCAGCTGCAACTCCTTTGCATTTTTTTAAGCAGTGTTTCCTCACCATGACAGTTTTCTCCCTCAGCCACTCAGGGTCTTTCTCGTCCTCACTGTCTTCGTCCATCTCGTGAGGACGTAGTGGCATACAGCTGTCACTGTGGAAGTACAGGCGGTTATGGCCACTTACTAATGGCCTCCTCTGCTCCAGTGGAACCTCATCACACTCCAGGAACTCCGAGAGACTCGGCTTAGTGCGCCTCGGCCTGTGAACACACTACAAATCACCATCACGCTTCACTGCAAGATGAACGGAACTGATAAAGAAGCTGATTTTAAACTGAACTGAGATTAAAACAGCAGCATTATGTATTTGTTGTTCTCACTATCAAAATGTTTTAAGGCATTTAATGCACATTTAAAGTGTACTATTTGAAACGGTCACCAGGACAAGGGCTGGGCCTTCATGCAACTCCGTCTCTTATTACATTTCACATCTTGCACTGCAACGGATTTCAGGGTTTTGATAAAATTCCCACCAATAAAGAGCCACTTATTTATGTTAGCAGACGTAGCACTTTTCCAGGCTAGCTGATACTTCAACATGCTAACCGACAAATTTGTAAGTGGGTAGGACAGAGACGCATGACCACAGGCCCTGGTGTGTTACAGAGAAACTTTATATATAAAATATAAATATATATATTACACACACACTGTATATAGTCTTATTATTTCTTACAAACATGGACACACACAAAACTGACCTGCAGACAAGGATGTGTGTGACACAGGTGCGTTTAACGGGGCCGTTGCGACTGAAGGCGAAGCCAGGCTGGCAGTGCAGGTCGTGAGGGTTTCCAACATAGGATCCATCATAACAGTCATTCACAGAAACGTCTATGCGAGCACCTTTAGCGTGAGGCTGTTCGAGACAGAAGACAAATTTTAAATCCAAATTAAAACACTTTACTCTCTTGCATGGGATTGTTGGTTCCTTTACCAGGACAAGTAACAACAATCGTCAAAAGAGTGCAGAATTTACAATATCAGTAATAGAACACCAACTCAACAGTGGATGGAACAGTCATTAATAATTAAGCAAACTAAAATGAATTATGGAAAGTGTAAAGGCTTTACAACACGGATTACGCATTACAAAAATCAGGGAATTCTGTCTTGCACATCTTCATGCACACCAGTGTTTCCCCACATTTAGAGTATACTTGGGCGGGCCACTGAAGTCTATTGGTCACAGAAACAACCAAAAACGTGATCTTATGAACCTGTACCATTTCTTTTTCTTTGCCTGACCCTTTAAAAAAAAAAAAAAAAAAAATTTTGCTTAGGCATGTTTGTATAATTGGTTAAAATTATATAAATATTCAGTCCATCATATTGTCTAGGTTGTGTTGAAAAAAAGTGGGTCACAATATTACTTAATACTGACCCCATAAATCATTTTTTTAAAAATCATGGTGTACACTAGAGGCCTCCCCTTCTGCAGATGGGTGAACAAATGGGGCCGCTAGATTGGGCACGACTGGCGCAGGATTAGTGTGATGGATCTTATAACGTACATGGACACCAATTGGGCTTGCTCATCTTTAGAAAAGTGAGGCGGGGAGCCGTGTTCGCTGTAAAGGCCCAGACATCGGAAGGTCATGAGGAAGTACAGATCATGTGTAGCAGATACACCTCAGCATTAACTGTTCAAAGGAGATTATTACATATTTTGGATGCTTTCAGCACTGCTTTACAATGTAAATAAAAAGAACGACCATCACGATCACCATCATGCGGTATATGCGAGTGTGCATTAAACCCTAGTAATACAAAAATGGCCAAAAAAAATTGTGCGCATTAAGGGCTACATGCTCTGACAAATAGTACTAGGTTTGAACGCCAAAGTGTTTAGTTCTCCATTTCTGTCTTACTCTTCAAATATGGGTAGATTTAGGGAAAGGTTATTAGGTTTGATCTCTGAAATGTGAAATTAACAGAAATATCAAATAAATCTAAATATTGTGCTAAAGCTCAGATGTATTTGTTGTTTGTTGCATGTAGGAAACCATTTTTGTGTTGCAGGTAATGCCGGCCCGATCCACTGGCTACCGCCGGAAGAATATTTTAGACCTGTGGGGAAACACTGCACCCAGCAACCAAGATGGGTACTAATATTTGCATTCAACTATATTTTAATCCATACACTCTACTAAAGTCATCTAAATTAAAGGAATAACATTTTTTTTTTAATCCCCTCACCACGTAGTTGAAGATGAAGCGGCTGTGAGAGAGCTTAAGATGTTTGAGGAGGCTGTACAGGTTACGGCAGTTGAGTGTACACCAGGGACAGTGCAGGTCGTCTCGAGCCTCCGTCTGCTGCCGCGTGTTATTGTTATACAAAAACTTCAAGGAGGCCAAAGACAGAAAAGGACTTTTAGCAAACGGCAGCTTTTTTTGTTTTACATTAGTGAAAAAAAAGTTAGCATTATTTATTTTCTTCTCTCTTTTTGTAAGTATGATGCTAGAACATTATTAACATGTTATACAAGTGCTTTTGCTATGCACAAATCAAAAGCATCTGAAACACATTAGACGAAAGGATGTGCCTGAGTGAATGCATACAAGTTTCACCGTTAGTAAAAACATGCTACCTGATAATAAATGCGGATTTTCTGCCGAGGCTCAACGTGAACCTGCTCTTTCCGCAAGAGCGCATCTGAGCTGACAGGATCTTTAACAGCTGCATAACAAAACAGCAGAAACATTAATGTCGTGTTAGTAACTGTTAATAAAGCTGAGTTTGTGTTTAAGCTCATTTTCCATGCATGCCATTATCTAAACATTTAACAATTAAGGAAAATGCTCATTATTTTAATCAATATAAAATCACGACATCATAAAATTAAAGATTTTAGCCATCATTATCATGAAAGAAAAGTTTCCTGTCGCCATACCTACTGTTTGTGATGGTTTAGGGGTGTTCGTCCTCTGGTTCTCGCTGCCACTTGTGTGCGTGTTGCGTGTAGCAAGAGGTCGGGCCGTCGGTGCTGTGGTGAGGTCACTTTCCTCGCCAGTCCAACGCAGCGTGAACTGAAGAGTCGGGCCGTGAGAGAACGTGTCGAACGGAGGAATCCACTGAGAGACAACATACGTGGACAGCATGGGTTAACATCCATGGCTGCGTTTTTCCCTACAGTTCTCCTTTTACATTCTGTCCTGTTCTATTCCTAGCTATAAAACAACTGTAACATGATGTATAGCTTTTCTGTGACTTCAGCACTGATCCTTGTTAACAATAAGTGTTTCCGTTACACCTTTCCATCCACAATGGTTTCCCATGTGGCTCGTTTCTTGCCGACAGGACACTCTTCCATCTCCTGCATCGACACTTCGTATTCGCCATCCAGCAGCTGCAAACGCCTGTACACAAAATAAAAAAAATAAATAGTAAATAAATTTTAAAAATACACCATAATATAAAAAAGTGGTCAGGCAGGAACATGGAACTTATTTAACTTGAGTCACACTCGCACACACACACACACCTGTTCTTATCAAACACTGTCATCTGTGCAACAAACATTGTCTCTCCATCATCTCGGTGGGAGGAGTAACGCTTCTTCCTGCCGGGTAGCTCGTCAGCAACGTCTGGGCAAATACACATAACTTTTATGAGTGTACTGTGACATCACCAATGATCACAGAGTGGAAGCAAGATTCTATGACCAGTTATGACACATCGTGATGCATTCTCACTTTTACGAAACAAGAACTGTGTACTTTCATCACCTGGCTCATACTGTCCCTGACGAAATCTCCACTGGTCTTAGACTTCCCTTTTCATGTTCTGAGTAAATAATCATCATAACTTAAATGCGATCAGCACCTACAGAAGTCGTCTGCGCTCCAACATTTCACTTTTTAATAGTAAACCTAACAAACTTGACATTTGGTGTCTGGTGTCAGTAAACGAGCTCGTTTCTTGTCCATTTAGAAATGGATTTGTGTGCAGTGTCTAGTGTATATGGCTTACTGTTGTCTCTGGCTCCGATCTCCCTCCCTGCAGGACATGTGACCCTGAAGAGCAATGAGTAAGACTTCACCATGTGGCTGTTACTGGCCTCGAACTCCTGGCTCGGCACAGTTATGGTCGGCCCCGTCCCTGTCTTCACCCGCGGGTTCAACGGCACCTGCTTCTTCGCGGTAGGAACCTGTTTTATGGGGCAACTCACATCCTGCGGATATCACAAGAAATAGAGACCAGATCTTTGACAGACATACTAGTAGTATATAATTATGCACACTTTGATGTGCTGTGAAAAAGTATTTACCCCTTCCTGATTTTTAACAAAATTATTTTTTTGCATATGTCACAGTAAAATTATTCAGATTTTAATATCACAAAGACAAAGTGGGTCAATACAAAAAATGTAGGTTTAATTTATTAAGAGTCCAATCCTACCTGGCCCTATGTGAAAATACACCAGCAAGTGTACCTCTGAATGGCTCAAATTTTTGGGGGGTTTGTTTAGACTCTAAAGAGTAGACTCCTAGTCAAAGTCCGGACTTATATCTGATTGAGACGCTGTGGCATGACCTTAAAACCATCCATGTTTGAAAGCCCTCCAATGTCAAAACAACTCTGCAAAGAAGAGCGAAACAGAATCCCTCCACAGCGATGTGAAAGACTCATTGCCAGTTATCGCAAGTGTGCGATTGAGTTGTTGTTGCCAAGGGCGGCACACATGCAAAACAAAAAAGTAAAAAAAAGATTAAAATACTTCAAAATATCAGTTTTTCCACTGTCACATGTTTACTGCCCCTCCACACACATCTTTCAACATTGAGGTTATCCCTGAATCCAAGAGAGTTCTGTCCAAGTATAATTTGTGGTCATGGGAAAAATGTTGATATTCTCTATAGCTCTGCCTGGACTCCATCATCACCTCAGTTCTGTGTAAACAACTATTATGTACTAGTTAGCCAACTTGTTATCCTTACTGCCGGCACGTTAACAGTTCGTTCCCTCCTCCCCCCCCTTCCATAATTGCTGTTACTGTAGAGCTGATAGCTGCAGGGTGTTTACAGGGGCTGGACAAACGTGGTCAAGAGAGCCTCTGATTGGATACACATTCAATGAGTACAGGATGGAACCATTAAAACACTTTTCAATGGGTTCCCAGAAATATACAGCCATGGCCAAAAGTGGGTCTTTAAGTGACAAAAAAAAAAAAAAAAAAAAAAAAAAGCACTGACTAAGAACAGGCTGCCATGAGTCAAGCCGTGGCCCTGACAGCATGGCGGGGCGAATTCGGGGTAAAGTTCTTGAAAAAGAAAATATTTAATTTAAACCTTTGAGACTTATGAATGCTTGTAATTATACTTTGGGATATAATAGTAACATCTGACAAGAATACCTAAAAACGTAGATCTAAAATATTATTAGTATATTATATTAATATTTGCGTCATAAAACTTGACCACAGCAATAAAGATTCACCGAAACCCACACCAGTCTATTTGTGTTTACAGCACTAAAAAAGACTAAGCTACATGCCTTGGGTACTGTAATGCGGCTTTTTGTGGAACAGGGTTAAGTGTGGGTGAGAGTGTAGAGGTGTTACCTTCCTCTTCTTATGACACACTTTGATGAGCAACACCTCCAGCGACACAGAGCTCTCCTCGTTCTCGCAGTTCTGCGTCTTATCTGAAACATTTCATCACTCTGTTATTAGAAATATGAACAAGTACAGGATACGCTGAAACGAATGGGGATTATTGAAGAGAATGACAAAAGGGTAGACAAGCAAAGGGGGAAAAGCAGCAAACAAGTACAAGTGCATGCATAAATACATAAAACATACCATACTAGTATATCTACTGTACTTAGCAGCAACAAAATGCTATATGTATTGTAATACAAGAACGTAAAAATCAGCTTAGAAGCTCTTACCAACTTTATGAAAGAAGCCGGTGAAGGTGAGCTGCAGGTGTGAAACCAAACTGAGGAACGAGTCAACAACATGCGTCATACATTTCAGTACTTGCATAAAAAAAAATTTTTTTAAATTAAAAAAATAAAAAAATAAATAAAAAGATCTAAACCAAGTACAGATAAGCAGAGATCAGCTTACTTGTGTGCTTCCTGCTCCGTTTTCATCCTCTCCACTTTGAAGAGCAGATCGTCCGTGCTAAACATTTTTCTGACCGACAGGAAGACACAAACGACACTGAGGCTTCCGTCTCAAACGCAATACATTGTATGTTGTAATTCATAATTTTTTAAACAAACAAAAAAAAAAGTTTCTCAATTTCATATTTGAATCATTTTACTCAGAAAAAAATCTGCACTGTTAAAATGCTTTCTAACATTTGCCATCATCATCCTGTATGACACGGTAATTAATAAGTCATTGAGAAATTATTATTAGAATCAGTTAATCGCTGGACACATGCTCTACTCTTACACACTTCTGCTGTCAGCGAGAGTTATAAAGAACTCTGCATCTCTCATCTGCTGCTACACAGGGGTTTTTGCCAGTTAGTGGTTTTGCTGGTTTATGGCAACAGAACTGCTGATGCTACAGGTGGTGAGAATGTGGAGCTTTGTTGTGTAAAGTATTACTAAAATTTAATTCCTATTATTTTATTTATACGTTACAAACAACAAGCTAAATTTTAGCCAATATGAAGTTTCCAGAATACATAAAAATTCTGAATGTTTATCAGAAAGCCGCAATGCCTTCCCCATTTATGATTCAATGGACATTAGATAGCAGACCAGAAGCTGAAGATTCAGTGTACTTCACCATGTTTTGATAGTTACCCATTTGTTACTTTCCAAAATTTTGTTAGATTACCATCATCACATCAAGCTTTTCAAACTAAGTTTCATTGTGCTGGTCCCCTTAACTCGACACCAGCGAAAGCTCTGGTCAGTCCCCATGGTTCAAATAAAAGAAATTATATAGGGCTGTGATTAGATTAGTCATTTTCTCTCAAATTGTTTAAACACTGTGTAACTCTTCAGAGTGTATCCCTATGATTTTACGTTGCACTTTTTAGTGCACAGTTTTGCTACACTTTCCAAATGCCCAACATGTTCCTGATTAAGTTCATCTTTTGTCAACTAGTTAACTTGGGTAGTAAAAACTTTTCGACTATCAATCTTACAGTGTGTGTAGTACAGCTGCTGGTGGGAATTGAACAAGTTCCAGCACTGTGCCATCGTGAAACAAGTTAGGAATAAAAACAGTTCAATTTTAACAGAAATCTTATTTTGCAAAAGCCAAATGTAGTCCCTTTTTCCCCTCTGGTTGTTGAACATACCTCTCCACTGTGCGTTAATGTCTAATTATAAAACAAAAACTTGGCCCAATTTATCGACCTCAGGAATTACAAATGCTTTAAAAATGTTATGTCTCTTTCACCATGTTTACTCATTATTAATTTATCCTATTTTTCAAGCTGAACCCGTTACCTTTTACTGCTGGCTCGTGAGTTGCGGTGGGACATGTAAGTGAGGGTCCTGTGCAGAAAAATGGGCTGAAACCAAAAGAAAGGCAGAAACAAAAAATAGTCACGTCTCTTACATTTCTGTGGTCAGCTTTACTGTTTCAGAAGCAGAAAGGACAAAGATACTTACAGCCATGAGGTTCCTTGTACGAAGGAATCTGTATATCTGAGTAGGTTCTGAATACAGACAAAAGATAAATGCTGACGTTAAACATGTACCAAGAGGATCAACATAAGCAGTTAAGGTAATTGTTCAGGCAGAAATGGCCCCCTAACCAAAGAAATTATGTCTTTTGGTTGACACTTGGATGTAACACTAATGTGTTACTGAATGTCTGTAGGGAGCTGCGTATCGGGCATTATGGATGGGAGTCTACAGTGCCAAAGCCAATCATTTCTAAAACAAAAAAGTTTTCAGGAATTTGTGCTTTGCTGGTTCACTGTGTGTTTCATGTTACAGCATAAATGATAACAGAAAATTACTTGTTAAGTGGAACTTCCAACATCAAATTTAACTACAAACTAGGAAAAGTATGACATGTTAAGAAAACATCATGTTTCAGAAGAGATGAATTATTAGCCAGCACCAAGCAAAGAAAACAACTAAGGAGATTACTGAATTTGGGTTAAGAATTGTATACAAAAATTCTGTAGCCTGGAAGAATAAAAAAATAATAATAAAATTACAGCGGAAAGCAGGAATCTATTAATAAGGAAAGTAAACAAATTTTCACATGTACAACGTGACAACAACTGACAGGATTGGGACTAAACAGTTGCTTGGAGATAGGAAAGCTTGTTAATGAGAAGAAAAAAAAAGTCTTCTGTGCTGGGTCATAACATTGTGATGAGTTCAGACTGACCCTGTGCCAGATTGATGGGCGTGTCAGAGTAAGAAGGGAAGTGTGTGAAGCGATGCACCAATCATACATAGTGCCCACTGTACAAGCCACCGGAGGCAGTGTTTTGATCTGGGGTTGCTTCAGTTGGTCAGGTCTAGGCTCAGCAACGTCATGTGGCAAATAATCAAGTCAGCAGACTGCCGGAATGACCAGGGTATGACATCAATGGATTCTGACACATGATTTCAATACCTCCTTTTTTTTATCCAGGCAGTTTATAATATCAGTATTTATTCCCTAGTTATTCAAACATCCATACAGCATGGACAACTCAGACACACCTATATCCAACTTGAGAGGAAGATTTAAGCCAAACAAAATGTTTTTCTCAACTGTCACATAGCAAGGAACCAACTTGTTTTTTGCTGAAAACTTGTTTCTCCTTCAATGACTCAGCACAATTAAATGGCTTTAGCTCATGATTTGCACGTTAAAACCAGGCATGTTGCTAATCAGTATCTCGTCTGTCTATTAATTGCTATTAAATAAAAACGTTTTAACTACAATATTACTTTCTTCATGTGTGTACAGTTACATAGCATAATTTTTTTTAACCATGAATAAACCAGTTACTACTGAGTATGTGTTTCAAGAGTTGATGGTGCAACTGACGTCAGACATATCTATTCCTTGACTACAGTAAAATTACCTGTAATACATATATATATATATAATTAAATTATATAATAATATATATATATAATTAAATGATACTTTTCCTTTTTTTTTTGTTCAAAAGAGCTAGACTTTCTTGTATTTTTAATCTTGAGGAATAGTTCTCCAGGTTTCCTGAAGAACTTTTTTATTTACTAATTTTCTGCAAGTTTTTGTCTCTCATTTTCAATCCAGTCCCTGCACCTGTCGAGTGTTAGCGGGAATGTTTGTATTTGGTAAACCACACATTAACGTATAAATCATTCAAGCATAAAAGATATCTAACTTAAGGCAGGAAGCAGTAACAAAAAGGTGTAGATGACGTCCGATAATCAGGCCGGTCATTATATTCTGTTGATGCTAAATGCTGAGTGATTTGAACAGACAAGAGGGACAATAATTTTGCTGCTGAGGTTATCACATACAACCTAGTTTTTAAATGGTATTTTTAGGCACTTTGCTGCCTGTCGCAGTAAATGACGTAAATTTAATATGCATCATTTCATTTAAAATCTAAACATGAGGGGTGGCTCAAGAGTTTTGTACAGTACTGTATTAGATATGTTATACATTGTTCTCCTGAATCTGATCATACAGACTTGGAGAAGCGTGCCATCCAGCCTCATCTACATACAGCAGCTTTCAGATGCCTGCAACTGGCTAAAGCCAATTTGTTTCGCAGAGGACAGCGTTACAATCTCCCTGACCAACTGGGCATTGTTAATTTTTGCCATATGGCTTTCAAATAGTTGGGAGATCACCAGTTTGAATCCTGATAACTAGGAAAAATATTCTATGACCAAAGGTTTAGCTTTAAAACCAAGAAGTTGTACGATTAATAAAAGAGGAGGTCATTATCTTTAAAAAATTAACATTGTTTAAGAACATATGATGGTTCATTTGGTCACATTTGTTACCCATGGTAATGTAGAAAAAAACTCACTACAGTTTACCATGAATTTACTATGGCCAACATGGTCACTTGCAGGACTATATGCAAGTCCTTGAAAGTAATATTACTATGGTGTAATATGGTTGTGTTTCCATTCACTGTGGTACTCCTTAGTAAATCATTAATTTACACAATAGTGCCAATTATTTAACTATGGTATACTATGCTTAACTATGGGTTTACTACAGCACTTCTTGGTAACTATAATAGTAGTATGGTGTACCTACTGAACAGTAGGTTTTTATTTGGTTTTGCTGTGGAACTTCATGGTAACCCCCACATCATTATGTTAGGGTTTAACTATGGCATACTATACTTAATTTTACTACAGAACTCTGTGATAAACTATGCTATGCCTTTACTACTGTATACCATGGTTAAGTATTAGCTATATGGGTTAAGAGTGTCATAATATCGGTATGGTTTTATCCTTCATGGTACACCTATAGTATGGATAAAGTTGATATTACTGTAGTACTTCATGGCAATAATAACGCTACTATAATTTAAATATAGCATCATACCAGTAAGTACGGTCTTAGTACTTCATCATGGGAAACATAATACTCTTAAAGTTTACTATGGTAACTATGATGAGGTATGACTTTACTCCTTTGGTAGACAGAATACTACAGTACTTAGCTATGGTTAAGTATTATTTTCTGAACATCACAACACTCAAAAACCTAAGCAGATTCTTCTAGTTTGCTTAACTAAGAACATCACAACTATTGAAGGGATTAAGGTATATTATGTTGTACATACCTGACTTTACTGTAGCACTTTGTTATTTAAAAAAGTATATTAAAAATAGACCTTCCCTTTTCACACAAGTGTCCTAAAGGGGACAATATTGGACATTTAGTAATTAGTGAGAGAAGTACAATTAAAGCTTTGCTTTTATGCAAGTTTTCTTCACACCACATCCATTTTTCCAGGTCATGGCATACATAGATTCTTTATGTTCATGCTGGATTATAGTTTTACTACTGTATAACAAGTACAAGTTATATGAACAAGATATAACATACCTATAGTATGAATAAGGATGATATTACTGTAGTACTTCATGGCAATAATAATGCTACTATGATTTAAACATAGCCTCATATCGATAAGTACAGTTTTACTTTTTCATGGTACACCATAATACTAGTATGGTTTATCAATGGTGTAGAATGATTAAGTTAGGCTTTAATGCAAGTTAGTATTATTATTGATTAATATTATTTTCTAAACATCACTAGAATCAAAACAATAACCTAAGCAGGTCGTTCTGGTTGTGGTTTTCTGGTAAGAACAATTAAGGTACATCATATTGTTCGAGTGACTTTACTCTAGCTTGCACTCTCAAAAAAAAAAAAAAAAAGTGTATTAAAAAGGTACCTTCCCTTTCCACAGAAGTGCCCTCAAGGGACAACACTGGACATTCAGCATGTACTTGGGTTTTATTGAGAAAAATACCAATAAAAGTTATCTTAACACCACATCCACGTTTCCAGTTTTTTTCCCTCTATCTGTAATGTAAGACAATATAATACTAAACGTGGTGATAAAGTCACAGACTAACACTCCTAAAACCTTAGGTGTTCAGTGTTTAGAGAGAGTTTCTGCTATTTATTTGGGGCTTTTGTAGCTATGCAAGGAAGAAACATTCATGCTAACTCGGTCTTAACCGTCCGAATTATTTTGCTCCTCGATTCTTTTTGTTTAATATTATTAAGAGCAAAAAATCAATAAAATAAAAGAGCGAGCTAAAGACCTAAGTTAAGAAGAACACGCCGAGCGCACGTGTCGTATTTTTTAATGCACGTGCCCCCCTGAATTGCTTGTTAAACCTATTAAAAGCAAAATGCAGACATCTGTTACCTTATCATTTCGAACACTGTGAAACATCTCACTTTAACATACAGACATTTCTGACTTTACCTTCTGCAAGTTGGTTCCCAGCTATCTTTAGCCTGATTCCCATAGATAACTTTTAATTTAACATATAGATTCTTTAGCAATATTATTTTTGTTCAGTAAATGAAACTGAATGTTATACCGTACACGTGTTACATAAATGAGCGGATGCGGATATTGTACGTCTTAGAAAGGGCAAAGGAGATATTTTTGTAATGCTAGTCGAACATTATTGTTAGCCACAGGCTAATTCGCTGAGAGTTGAATTGTTTAGCTTGTAGAGAGAAGGAGAGAGAGAGAGAGAGAGAGATGACGGAGCGCGCGAGACTCACTCTCGAAGGCCTGCAGGAAGAGCTCATGGTCGGCTTGGAGCTGCTCCATTTTCGGTCTCTTGGCAGCATTCATAGCCAGGCTGCTGGCGTGTGTTGGATGCGCGTGTGTCTTCGCGGATCTGTAGGGATCCGAGCCGGGCTTGTGCGGTGCCATAATTACCCCCCCTGAACTGCCCCCGAGTCTCTGACAGAATCCAACACAACTCCGCGGAACAAAAGGCAGCGCTCTAGTGATGACTGTGTTTCCGCCAGCGGATGAAACGGCGCGCGCCCGTCTCCATGGCAGCCGCGTTCGAACTAATTTGAACAGTAAACACAGCGATAAAGTCCGTGGAACTTGTGTTTGCTTCGAAACCGCGTGCACACTCCAAACAACCCTGTGTTAGCTTTGTTTAGTCTTATTTCAGGGTTAAATACAAAATCATCTGCTTTTAGTTTGCTCCAAAGGCTGTTTAAAATAACTTCATAACACTGCGTTTTCGGAAGCGATATATTTAAAACTACATCACACCTCCCTTACTTAAAAAAAAAAAACATGTACATATAAGAAATTATTCATGCCAAAAAATAGATCACAAATATAAAACTCTAAAGCTTAAACAGCCGTCCGGAATCCCGCCCAGTCAGACACCGCGGGGGCTTGGCTCGGTCCCAATTTACATCCATAGTGCACTATGTAGGAGGCGGAAATGACCGTTTCTATCAGCGTGTACCTAGTAAGTCTGCGCAGCGAGCACGCGAGTGTTTGGTCTCGAGCCCATCTTCATAGCCAATTACAGAGACCTCGGACGAGTTTGGTAGAGAGGTTCGGCACGCATTTCCGGTTTCATCTGAGCGTAGCTCGGTCCAATCGTGTTTAGAAGTCGTTGACTTGCACTTGCTTGAGTCCCCTTGGATGCCATGTTGAGGGCAGCTAGTGTGATTCATTTATGCAAAAGACACAAAGAAAGTGTAGACTTGTAAGGACGGTCAATGTTTTGTTTATTAAAAATGACAAAATATACTTCTATAAATCCACGATTTCTCTGAAATGTTATAATGCACAATGAACATACACAACACAGAACAATGTTAGTCTTTCATTCATTTAAAAATGCAGATACAGTAAAAAAAAAAAAAGCACAACAAAGTAAACCAAATGTTAAACTAATGTATCTGTATTAAAGTATTATAGTGTACAGCCACAGAATTCATTGTGTAATTACTAGACTATGGGACACTTTGTATACAACAAAGTCTGACTTTCTGAGTAAATTGAAACATTAGAATTTATTGGTCAGTACCATAAAAATACTCAAAGTAATAATTAAATGGGAGGCACAGTGGCATAGTGGCTAGCATTGTGGTCTTGCACCTCCAGGGGCTGTGTGCATGGAGTTTGCATCTTTTCCCCATGCTTGATGGGTTTTTCTGAGTACTGTGGTTTCCTGCCACAGTCCAAAGACATGCAGATTAGGCTAATGCTATTCTATTGTTCTGCTGTACAGAACTGTAAATATTCTTCTCCTGTGTTAAGATTAATTTTGTTTCTCGTGTCAGGCAGGAGAAAGTCAGAGAGAAGGAAACTTTCTAACTTTCTGCCTTACACTACCTACAATGGAGCGTAGAAATTATAATTTTAAAAAAAATGAAACAGCTGAAATCTCTAAGTAAATTTGTACTCTTTTAATGCAGGCAGTCAGTTGGAGTTCATCTTATTTAAACAAAGGAAAAAAGAAGAGTAACATTCAAATTTCATGGACAATCCACACATCATTAGTGATGCATCAATACCAAAACTGGTAAAACACTCACTCAAGTAAAATATCAAATGTGTGATGTAAGCCTAATGTACGTTGCTGCACTTATGAATACAAAATGGTGCATTCTGGATGCTATCAAAACAAAACAGAGTGCAATCTGTTACTGCAGCATAGCATGGTCACAGCCAACATAAACAGACCCAAATAAGATGTTCTCTTATATCTCTCATTAATTAATATTATTCATTAAGTTACTTATTACTTTATCAATAAGAATGAGTAGTAAAAATGTGTACTTGGACTTAGTTTGGAAAAAATAAATGTATTAATGCATCCCTAGCCAAACGTCTGATAATTAGTTTTGTTGTGCGATATTGAGATCACAGTTATGTGGCAATCCCATAATTCCATGGTACATAAATATTGGCAAAACTGTCTGTGTCAAAACATGTTAGAATTGTCAATTTTTTAAAACTAAAAACTGATAAAACTGTAAACCTTGAAAATGTTTAGCACAAACTTGAGATATTGTCATACAATCTGACAACCCATCTATACAGTCATCCTCATAGACAGAGGAACATGGTGTTTGTCTCATGGTTCTTTGAGGTTCAGAGGGTCATTTTTTCTTCAAGATGATGTATGATATGAGCAGGATGAGGCTTGCTGTGAGGAACACGATGAGGAATTGGTGGATGGTGAGTACGTTCTCCAGAGTGTGTATCCTTTCCTCCATGGCACTCGTGTGAAAGTAGTCATACACAGATGCCCCAATGCCCCACACCATCCAGACTACGTCCACTATCAACTTCATGGTTCAGGCTTTTAAACCCTCTCCATACATTCAAAAACTATGTTGCAGAGAAATGCTGAAGCTCCACCCTGTTTAGCCAAGTCTGTTTCTGGTACAGGAGGAGCTCAAAAGTCTGGGCATCTCATCTGAGCTGGAATCGTCTGATAAGCAAATAATAAAATAATAATATAATAATAATAACAACAACAATCAGATTACTGTTCTGTAAACAAGAACGTCATTTAAATAGCACAAACACACATTCAGTTCGAGAATTAGGATTTACCCACACTGACCCTAAGATTGTTTATGGCTTTTTTCGACACCTATACAGTCATAGCATAACCAAATATGAATAAACTCTCTCCACTCACCGCAACAAAGCAAATAAAGCGCATATCAGCTGTTACTGCGCGTGCTATTTTTGCGACGCGCGTGCGCAGTGTCACGCGCACCGCTCCGGCCCTGTCTCAATTTCATGCGTCCACACTGCGCGCGAGCCAAACAGCGATCAGCTGGGAGCTATATGAGGCACGGGATTCCCCCCCCCCTTTTACATCGCGCATGCGTAGTGCAAAGAAGCACATACATGGCAGAGTATTCATTTCATCTCTATGTAAGTCTTTTTTTAAAAATCCATAGTGAATTTTGGGCCACTGTATGAATTTTGAACTGCATTTCTGAACGGTAAACGTGTAAAAGAAAGTGCTTTTTATTTGTTTACAGTGTAAAATTTTAAATATTCTGTCGAGACGAGTTTTATCCAAAAAAGTAATAATTTTAGTGTAAATATGTAGTAGGCTTTCTTTACAGAGAACGATCTTGCTTGAAGATAATGTCGGTGCATAATGGAAAATTGTAGTGAACTTGGTGGAATTATTAGAAAAAATATTTAATGATTTATATTTTTAAATAATAAATTGACAAAAATATATATATTTACAAATTCTATATCCCAATCACACATCATTACTGTTTCCAACAACCATTCATCTCCACGGTCACAAAAAATATGTATTTGCCTTGTGGCGTAGTGCTAAGGACTGTGCCCTCGCACCCCCAGGGTTTCATTCCTGTCTCAGGTCCACTTGTGTGGAGTTTGCATTTTCTCCCTATGCTTAGTGGGTTTCCTTTGGGTACTCCGGTTTCCTCCCACAGTCCAAAGACTTGCAGATTAGGTTAATTGCCATTCCTAAATTGCCAATTGTGTGTGTGTGTGTGTGTGTGTGTGTGTGTGTGTCCTGTGTTGTCGTGACACTCCTCTCTATTTAGGGATGGTCCGATCAGGATTTTTGGGGCAGAATACCGATCTCCGATCACAGGGTCTACTTGTCTACTTATCTAATTATCTAACGACAATGTAAATTAAGTATTGAAATTACAAGAAGAGGAATATCTTGACTTGACAACTGTATTTATTGGCAAGCAACATGTGCAACACACCATCTTAAAAGATAGCAGCCTGTGTTTGGTTAGTAATTGGGAACAGCTTAGAGCTTGATAAAAACAACTTTCCTGTAGATTGTATAAAATTAAATTAAATAACAGACAGGTGGGACGTGAGTCGTCGTAAGTTCTGCAAGGTCCATAAGCATCCGCGAGGACCGGCAAAAAAATTAAACATGTTTAAAATTAAACCCCATATTATAGTTTGACCATAGTGGGACCCCATATTTCACTAGCATTACACTGGACAGTTCCCCATTTAGATCTACAAAATGGTATCGATTGGACAGGTAAGAGCTAAACCATTTTAATGCCTGTCCCTGAATACCTATGTGATTTTGTAAGCGATCTACGAGAATATTATGATCTATAGTGTTGAATGCAGTCCAAAGATCAAGTAAGACAAGTATTGAGATGCAGCTTTGGTCCGAAGCTAAAAACAAGTCATTTTAACCAGCGCCATTTCTGTGCTATCATGGGGCCTAAAACCTGACTGAAGTTCTTTGAAGATATTGTTTTCCTGCAAGAAGGTGCATATTTAAGCTGACACAGGCTTTTCTAATATTTCTTTATATAAACGGTTTTGAAAATCAGTCTGTAATTTGTTACTTCATTATGGTCTAGGTTAGGTTTTTTTAAAGAAGAGGCTTAATAACTGTCAACTTGAAAGATTTAGGGATGAGACCTAAATATAGTGAAGAATTTGTTATGTTTAGGATCGGCTATCCAGCTGCATTTATCACTTCTTTTAGTAATATGGTGGTAATTGGATCTAACAAACACCTTATAATCACTATGGTGCTACGTTCGTACAGTTCTTGCTGTTCTATACCTGTAAAGCATTAAAAATCTAGATATGGAACTTTAGGCTGAACTAGATAAGGAGATGTTGTCAGAGGTTGAACATCTATTATTTTCCTCCTGATATTATAATTTTTTTTTCTTTGAAGAAATTCACAAAGTCTAAGTCAAAACACTTCATGACTACTGAAAGGAGTGCTACTGGCTGTTGTGACTAGTTGTTAATGCTGGTGATTATTGATCTGATGATTGTGAGCAATGTTGTGAGCAGTCCTCCACCGTAGTTCGTAAACCAACCTTCATTTCCAACAACAATTACCATTGTTTCCAAACACCAGCCTCATTACCAGCATATTTTTTTTATTAGATCAACTAAATTGGCTGATTTTGAGCAGTTATTTGGGATGTGCAGTGGCCAAGTGGTAAAGCAACAGTTGACCAACATTGTTTACCCCATGTTCCTATCAAAGTGATGATGAGTGACTCATCTCCACTGTTTTTACCAAAATAAATGCTAATTTATTTATTTGTGTGCCAAAATGAAACTATTGTCAAATAAATCCTCCACTCATCACCAATATTCCCAAAACTCTTTTGCTAATCACCATTGCTCCCAATCACCAGTCAAGTATCACCATAGTTTCCAGAAACAAGCTGCTCAATAATCAACATTGCTCACCCACCTCTTGATCATACACAGTTGTCCATGTTGTATATTGTTGTAAATATTTGACTCATCAGGATGTCTTAAATTAAACAATCTCTGATCACCAAAAACCGCACAGCCACTGAACATCATGAGGATCTCCCATCTGTGGCCGCGTCCAAGGAGAGCTGTGAGAGGCCGGTTGGCTAGTCAGCGAAGAGGAGGCATTTGAGGGAGCTCGCAGAAGCTGCTGCCCACGCTGGCCCACTGTGCCCACTCTGTCACCAACCCTAGTGAGACTTGTGCCCGCATGCAAGCTAGGTATTGCCTACAGACATGCATGAAATAATCCTCACAACTGAAATAAAATAAATCCTTCTTTTCCATCCTCCCTCCTTAAACCTTTTTCCTTTTCTGCTTTTCCAAATAAAATATTCCCATGTTTTGCTGATCATGTTTTGCTGATTGCTCCCAATAACCAGTCATGCATCACCATAGTTTCGAAACCAGCTGCTCAGTACCATGTTTTTTCTTCTAAATTTCACTAATCAACATTGAGGAGGGTGCTCCTCAGCTGTCCATGTTGTATATGGTTGAAAATATTTGACTCATTTGAGATGTCCTTAAAACATCTGATCACCAAAAGCCGACCTGCCAACGAACATCACAAGGATCTCTCATCGTTGTTTCCAATGTCCTCAAACAACAGTCACTGGTGACTACCTTTCCAAAAATTGTCACCCATCACCTTTGTTTCTGAAAAAGAAAAAAAATAAACATCACACATCACCACTGTTACCAATAAGCAGTCACTCTTAACCATAGTTTCAAAAAATATTCACTGGTCTCCATTTCCCTCAATTTACAATTATTCACCACAAATATTCCAAGCAACCCCATTCAGCGTTGCTTCGGATAAGACAGTCATTGATCACCACTGTTTCAAACAGTCATCAATCACCATTGTTCCCAAACATCAGCTGCTCACTGCTAACATTTATTTTCAGATTTAGGAGGTATAGGTCTCAAGGAGTAAGGTTTTGGTCTTGTAATCTGAAGATCATAGATTCCAACCCCACATGTGCCTTTAGGTTAAATATACAAACCGTTGATCAACATTGTTTGTTGCCATGATTCATCCTCCTTGTTCCTATCAAACAGTTGCTCATCTCCACTGTTTCATTCACTATTACTATCTCCATTCATCACTATTACCAACAAACAGTCGCATGTCACCACTGTTCCAAAAAGCCAGTCATTCATCACCTTTGATTCCCTAAACTAGTAACCACTGTTACTGACAACAAAGGCCACATCAGCAATATTATCAAGACCCAATCACACATCATGACTGTTACCAATAGCCAGTCACTTATCATCCTTGTTACCAATAACAAATCACTTATCACCACTGTTACCAAAAACCAGGGCCTCATCACCATTGCAAACAATAAGGCAACCATCACCGTTCCCAACATAAAGTCATTTGCCCCCACTGTTTTCACAACAGTTAAGAGTCAGTCATCAACTTTGTTTCCGCAAACAATTCACTAATCAACATCGTTCACATCCACCAAATGCTTATACGCAATTACTCCTACTATGCATGGTTGAAGTGACAATAAAAATCTCTTGACTTGACTCATCCCCATTGTCCTTAAACAGCTTTCCCCAAATCCAGTCAATCATCACCATTGTTCCCAAATAACAATCATTTCTAACCACCGCCATTGTCGTGGGTCTAGCTGATGGCTAGACTGGCTGGTACTGGCTAGAACGGCTGATGTAGTGGCCGTGGGCAAAATAAGGCAGGCATAAATGCAGAGGGGTATATGAACAGAAATAGTCTTTTATTTACACAAACTCAAAAACAGACAAACAAAGAAACAAACTCAAACTAGGGCTCAGGAAAAACACAGGAACAAGAACTGAACACAGGGAACCAGGAGCTGACATGGGAACTAGCAGCTGACCTGGGAACTAGCAGCTGACCTGGGAACTAGGAGCTGACATGGGAACTAGGAGCTGATACAGGGAAACTGAGCGCTAACAGGGAACTGACACAGAGAACTGGGGATGAGGAAACATGGAGCTGGAGCTAACTAAAGACACATAGGGGAACTAGAGACTGGAGAGACAGGAGACTGGCGAGACAGGGCTAGAAAGGAGACAGTGCTGGCAAGACAGGGCTAGACAGGAGACAGTGCTGGAGACAGGGCTAGACAGGAGACAGTGCTGGAGACAGGGCTAGACAGGAGACAGTGCTGGAGACAGGGCTAGACAGGAGACAGGACTGGAGACAGGGCTAGACAGGAGACAGGACTGGAGACAGGGCTAGACAGGAGACAGGACTGGAGACAGGGCTAGACAGGAGACAGGGCTAGACAGGAGACAGGGCTAGACAGGAGACAGGACCAGGGACAACAGAGACTAGAGACCAGATGGGGTAGTGGTTAGTGAGGTTAGTAGCTACATGGAATACTGGGGACACTGGATGCTGACCTAACCGGGTTAGTGGCTAATGGGGTTAGTGGCTAACCGGTTTAGTACTGACCTAATAGGGGGGAACTGAACACAAAAGGCAGGGCACACATGAGGCTATACCAAACTAGACCATGACTATAACCCTACTAGCCATCAAGGCCTACTAGCGGCTAACCCTGCTAACGGCTAAGCCCTCATGTGGCTACACATAAGGGAAGTTTTAACCAAAGAACTAAACAAGAAGACTGACACTGGGAAGACACAGAACAGTACTTACACTGTACACAGGAGGAGACACAGCCTAGCTAAACATGAAACAGGACAGCTCCATGAATCCAGTAACACAAGGAGTATAAAGAAAACTAAACTAGAGCCCTCTTGAACACAGGTTAAACAATATAACTAAAATAGAAAACTCAACTGTCCATAGCAGAACAAACTGCTATTTATAGAAGATTTAATGAGCCACCTCAGTTCAGGTGAGTACCCATCATCTGACTGAGGTGCCTTCTGGGAAACTGAGTCAACCAACAAAAACTACAGACAGACATGAACAGTGACCTCTGGTGGAGGTTCCTAACAGCCATAATCATAGATCTCAATTTTTCCCAACCCCCAGACGCTCATTACCTAATTTTTTAAGCTAAATTAAATTGGCCAATTTTTGGCAGGTGGTTGGGAGGCCATGGGTCTCGTAAACTGAAGATTGATTGTAGTTTCAACCCTCACCTGTGCCTTTAGGTAAAACATATAAACAGTTTATTCATCTCAGTCACTCATCTCCATTATTTCAACCAATCCAAATGTTCCCCAATGGCTGCCAAAAAGAGCTGGCATCACAACTGTTCTCAAACTTCTCAAATAGCTCATCACAAATGTTCATAAAAACTATTTGCTGATCTTGAACAAAAGATCAGCAAGATCAGCAAGATCAGATCAGCAAGATCAGATAGATGTTGCTATCAGTGTGTGAKGAGTGGGAGAAGAGGGTTGCATTGACAATCCGTCACAATGGGCAGCACATTGAAAACATTTTATAAGTGGTCAGAAACTTGTAAATAACTCATGAAAGAATAAAGTTACGTTAAAACCAAGCACACCATTGTTTTTCTTGTGAAATTCCCAATACGTTTGATGTGTCAATGTCACATGACCCTCTTCCTATTGAAAAAACAAAAGTTGGATCCAAGATGGCCGACTTCCAAATGGCCACCATGGTCACCACCCATCTTGAAAAGTTTGCCCCCTCACATATACTAATGTGCCACAAACAGGACGT
>QMIH01000388.1:461808-551670 GCA_003987875.1 Clarias batrachus | reverse complement strand
CCATTAGTGTGTGTGCTGTTTATATTATAACATTGTGACCACGTGTGTGTGTGTGTGTGTGTGTGTGTGTGTGTGTGTGTGTGTGTGTGTGCGCGCACATAAAGCAAAGGCAAGTGTCTTTTAGAAAGGTTCCTTGTTAAAGATCCAAAGTCCCTCTGTCAGAGAGCAGTGATTCCATTAGTGTGTGTGTACAGTAGCCCCCTCCCTCCTTCTCTCCTCTCTTCTTTACACATACACTAATGGAAACACTGCTCTGTTGGGATTTTTTCAGATTCATTTGTTTAATTTTTACTTACAGCAGTCAATCTGTACGTGTGCGCGAGCGTCATTCTTGTTAAAGAAACCCAAAAGAGCAGTGTTTCCATTTGTGTGTGTGTGTGTGTGTGTGTGTAAGTCGTCCTACACAGTAACCCCCTCTCTCCTCTCTTAGTTGAGAGGAGGGAGATGGCTACTGTTTTAGATGAGAGGAGGAAGGGAGTCGCTTTACACATAGCTCCCTCCTTCCTCCTCTCCTCTCATCTTCATACATACATACGCACAAACACACACACTAATAAAAACACTACTCTGTCAGAATTCTTTTCACATGTAAAGTGCAGGTTAATTTGTTTTTTATTTTCCTTTATATTTTGTTTTAATTATTTTTATATGAATATTTTTGGATTGTGGACAGAATCATTGGAGTTTCAATTATTTCTTATGGGGATAATCACTGTGATAAATAAGTGCTTCGATATACAAGCTTGCTTCCGAAACAAATTATGCTAGTAAATCAATGTTTAACTGTACCTCCAATATACATGTACAGTAAATGTTCAGTAGTTCTGCGTATGAAGGCATTTGTATGGTAAGGTTGAAGACAGACAGCAGCAGTATGACAGTAGTGTAAAAAATGACTGTGACATGTAAAGTGCAGTGTCAGATTTAAAGAATTTGTACATGTAAAGTTTTGAATAGGTGTTTGCAAACAGTTCTGCAAAGAGTATAACGTGTCTTTATGCACAATGAAAGATGTGTGGGGTGAGCTACAGATTTTTAGGTGGGTGAGGTGGGAGGTATGGGGCAGAGTTCAGCTCCCTGACATGCTGATGGATGAAGCTGTTAGTAGTCTCCGGTACCACTTCTCTGAAAGCAGAAGTCTGAAGTGAAGATTTGACAGGTGTGAACCATCTGCGACAATGGAGATAACTCTGCTAGTGAGGCAGATGTGGAAGATGTCCACAAGGGAGGGCAGAAAGACACAGATGATTTTGCTGTCTGTGTTCACTATGCATTGCAGAGTCTTAAGACACGAGGCAGTGCAGCCTCCGTTCCACACAGTGATGTAGTTGATGAGAATGGGTGGGGGGAACCACAGGTGAAGTGATGAAGGGTTTGAGTTGTGATGTGTGGAATACCGGATGGGTTCGGAGCGCCGCAGACAGCTGGAGCCGGTAGGTGACAGGGTTGATCCGGAGGGTTATGCGGTAAGGGCCGATGAACCTGGGTGAGTGTTTGCGAGAGTCTGTATGGCGGTGCAGATTTTTCGTTGATAACCAGACCTTGTCACCTACATTGTACAATTGTCCCGGAGGGTGCCGACAGCGATGTTGAGCGGCGTAGGGGGTATTGGCACAGCGAATGGCTGCTCTAGCTTGTTCCCACAGCCGCCAGCACCTACCGACCAACTGTTGGGCCGACGGTACATCTACCTCCGGTTCTTGGTGATCGAACATCGGAGGCTGAAAACCGTGGCATACCTCAAATGCCACGGTTAGCTTAGCTCGGTGGTGGATGAGACGTGAAGATTGTGGGAGAGTTCAGCCCAAATGACATTGCGGGCCCAGGAGCGCTGTCGATCGGCGATGAAGCATCTCAGATAGCGCTCCAGTTGTTGGTTGGTCCGTCTGACCATTAGTCTGAGGGTGGCATCCAGAGGAGAGACTGCAAGTGGCGTTGATCAGACGGCAGAAGGTTTTCCAGAACCGGGCAGTGAACTGGGGCCCTCTGTCCGAGACGATGTCCTTCGGGAACCCATGCAGGCGGGCTACATGCTCTAGTATCAGCTCGGCTGTGTCTTTAGCTGACGGGAGTCCGGCGAGGGCCACCAAGTGCACGGCCTTGGAAAATCGGTCGACAATGGTCATGATGGTGTTCTTTCCCTCGGAATCCACCAGGCCCGTGATGAAGTCAACGGCAATGTGTGTCCAGGGCTGGCGGGGAACCGGGAGTGGTTGAAGTTCCCCCGGTGTTGGTTGGTTGGTGTCTTTGGCCCTGGCACACACTGGGCAAAGACGAATTCTTCGACATCCTTGGTCATGGACGGCCACCAGAAGTTCCACTGAATAAATTGGAGGGTGCGGCGAGTACCCGGGTGTCCGGAAAGGAGGGAGGAATGGCCCCATTGAAGGACTTCCGTTCTGATGTTGCGAGGTACGTAGAGTCGTCCAGGCGGCGCACCTGCCGGTTCGACCTCCGTGGCCTGTGGCCTGTGTGAAGAAGCTACAAGGGTGCAGCTTCTGATCTGGACCTCGTTGGGAGAGAACGGGCCCGGCGCCCACATCCGAAGCGTCCACCTCCACAACTTATGGTTTGCTTGCATCTGGATGGAGGAGAATTGGTGTGTTGGTGAAGTGGTGACACAATTCCTGGAAGGCGGAGATGGAGGCAGAGTTGAGGGTGAAGGGGTGAGAAGATGGTCGTGTCAGGGTGGTTAACGGAGCTGCAACCGTACTGTAGTCCCAGATAAAGCGACGATAGAAATTTGCAAACCCGAGAAACCGTTGAAGTTGCCAATGACGCACAATTTCCAGTTTCTGCGGGTTCATGGCCACACCATAGGGCGAGATAACAAAACCCAGGAACGTGGTGGAGCGCTCGTGAAAAAAGCACTTCTCCAACTTACAATATAGTTGATAGGCGAGCAATCTCTTGAGGACCGCCCTGATGTGTTGGACATGTTCTTCAGCAGTACAGGAGTATATGAGGATGTCATCCAGGTACCCAAATGCCCACCGGCCTAGCATATCTCTGAGGATGTCATTAATGAATTGTTGGAAGGCGGCGGGGGCGTTGCAGAATCCAAATGGAATGACCAAGCTCTCATAGTGTCCTGTTGGGGTGATGAAGGCCGTCTTCCACTCATTGCCCTCTCTGATGCGCACCAAGTTGTAGGCACTCCGTAGGTCCAACTTTGTGAAAATGATAGCACCAGATGGATGGCGATTCTTTATTGTGATGTTGTTGAGCCCCTGATAGTCGACACATGGACGTAAGTCGCCGCCTTTTTTCTTCACAAAAAAGAACCGTGCGGCAGCAGGTGAGGAGGAGGACCTGATGGTGCCATGGCGGAGGGCGTCCATTACATACTTCTCCATCGCCTGCGTCTCAGAGGCGGAGAGCAAGTAGAGGTGGCCGCGGGGGGGAACAGAACCCGGCTGGAGGTCAATCGCCAGGTCATAGGGGCGATGAGGAGGAAGGTGAGTGGCTCGTCTTTTGCAAAATGCTTCAGCCAGGTCCCGGTAGGCGGCGGGGATGGCGTTGATGTCAACTTCGGGGGCCTCGGACTCCTTAGAGCATGTCCCAGCCAAGGCCCGCAGGCAAAGTTTGGTGCAGGTCGGTCCCCATTGCAGAATTCAATGTTGTTTCCAGGAGATAAGCGGGTCATGTTGTAGAAGCCACGGGTGCCTGAGGATGATAGGAGGAGATGAAATGGYGGTGAGATGGAACCGGATCTGCTCTTGATGTTGGTRSATMWTTAGGGTGATTGGTTGAGTCTGGGTAGTGATGGGGCTGGAGGAAAGGGGCCGACCGTCAAGAGATGTAATCCGAACAGGCTGGGATAACGCCTCGATCTCCACCCCCAGTTCTTTGGCATAGGCAGAGTCAATGAAGTTGCCAGCGGCACCGGAATTGATGAACGCCGTACTTCTGACCCGTTTGTGGCCAAACTGGAGGCGTACTTGCACCGTGAGACAAGAAACATTGGTGGTGGTGGCCGGGGGTCCGGCGAGTCGCTCTCCTTACTCATCGGGCTTGAGCATTTCCTGGGCGCAGATAGTCACAGAGCCCCTCCCTGAATCGCCGTTCTCGCTCTGCAGCGGTCAAGGAGGCGCATCCTAGTTGCATGGGTTCCCCGGCTCCGGAGGTGGAGAACCGACAGGTCCAGTGGTGGTGGTGGAAAAGCGGCGTACTTCGGGAACTGGGGCGTAGGGCAGAAATGTGGAAGATCGTGGTGTGGTCGGTGATGGTGACGGAGTGGCAGGTGGCAGGGTCCGAGGGGCTGGCCTCGGACAAGAGAGCAGTCGTTGGTCTATTCGGAGGGCGAGTTGGATCAGCCCCTCCAAGGTGGCGTGAAGCCAGTCCCTTGTAGTAGGCCGTCCGAAAGGCGGGATCGCCCCAGGTGGTCTGCACGGCTAGGGTCCGGAAGTCGGCGGTGTAACGGCTCACGGACGACCCTCCCTGCCGCAGATGACAGAGTTTGGAGTCGGTCTCCACCTCAGCATCAGGATGTTCGAAGGTGAGCTTTAGCTGATGGATGAACTCGTTGTAGGAATGGGCTCTGTCTGAATTGGAACGCAGGACCGCCCGTGGCCCACTCAGCTGCCTGCCCCGACAGCAACGAGACGAGAAGGGCAATGCGCAACCGGTCTGTGGAGTATCTGGTGAAATTAAACTCAAACACAAGATCCAGTGTGGTTAAGAAAACACTACACTTCCCATCTGTTCCGTCCCATTTATCCGGTAAAGCTAAGTACACATCYGAGGGGGGAGGGGGTGGCGGCGCAGCCGCCACTACGACTGGCGGCAGCCTAGCCGGCCGAGAAGCCGCCTCGCGGAGCTCGCGGCGCAAAGCCGCAACGTCTCGAATGCTAGCACGAAGAGCCGAGACCTCACCGCTCAGCTGCTCAATCAACCGGGCATGACCGTCCACCATATCGCAGAGGTGAGCGTAATCCGCTGGGTTTACTGCTGGCTCAGTCATTCTGTCACAAAGCAACCGGAGGATGATCAGAAGACTAGCAGTTAGCCCGTGTAGTGTGGATGGTAAACCCAAACGCGGAAGTAGCYRGAGCAYGKAGGATAACCACGRGATTTATTATTAGAACTCTCTCACGTAGAGAGCAAGAGTTTACACAATTAAACCCGCGTTCTAACAACACACACTCAATCAGGAATATAACCCAAAATGGTGAGTACTCACGAAATGGAGGTGATAGCATCGGAGACAGCATCGGTAGACTCAATGACTGAGCAATGTGAGGCGCCATCTTGTTTCCTTTTATGCTTCCTGAAATGCGACCATATTACTTCCAGGTCCTAGTGCCGGTCGTGTTACGAGTGTGCATGACACAGTGGTGTCCTTGTAGAAGGAGCACATGATAGGAGATTGGCCTCGTTGTTGTTGATGAGGCTACTGTGCTGTCGTCTGCAAACTTGATGATGTGGGTGGTGCTGTAAGGTGGTGCTCAATTTTCTCAGTCTCGTAAAGTGAAGATTGCAGGTAAAACATACAGTTGATTGAGGTCCTCTCCACCCATTGTTCATCCCCCTAATTCTGTCAAAGTGTCACTCATCTCCATTGTTTTCCCCTTCGAGCATTTCCTATGGTCTTCTCAAGGCAGCCTTATAAGGATCCAGTAATTGTAGCCTGGTTGTAAGTTCGTGGCCAGGTATTTCCTCTGAAAGTTGTGGGAAATCCACTCTTCGTAGAGCCACATTAGGAGTGTCTTCAGAACAATGTAACAACAACGTATGATGTTTACGTTCATTTAGATTCAGACATTTCCAGTAGCTCATATTCAGGTGGCTGTAGGTATGCCGCAAGAACACATTTAGTTGTACACTGGTCAAATGAATTTTCTAGCACCAGAGAGATTGGATAGCTGCCACTTTATATACCACGACAAAATGTGCTGACAGACAGGAGATGTTCCTACCAACTACTTAAGAGTGCCATAAGTTGCACATAAGGGTGCCGTACGATGACCTGAAGACAAAAATGTTCGACTTATGCGGGTTGTAGGACGGTCCGAAAGCAACCTTAAGGTGTATGTAAGAACTCTCCGGCCACCGTATGACAGAAAAGTCAACTTTTTTTTTCAAGAATGGCAGAATTTGTTCTTAAGAATTAAATGACAGCCCGTACCGACTTCCTAATGAGGCGGTAGAAAGATATGATCCCCGCCACTAATGTCAACAAGTCGGAGGAACAGGGAGATTCGTACAAATGCGTACTTCGTAAAAATATTTGTGACCGAGGTTTAACTTCTAACCAATGTTCCCAGAAACTATTTGCTGATCAACACAGCCTTCAATCACTAGTCATGCATCACCATTGTTTCCAAAAAACAGTTCCTCAGTACCATATAGATGAAAATACTTGACTAATTGACCTCAAATTTGTTTAAAAAAATATATAAACTATTTTTCCCAAAACCCAGTTACTTATCAACACTGTTACCAACAACCTGAAAAAATGGAAATGGAGTAGGATGTGGAGTAATTTCAAATAAATATCAGTGGTATTGAACAGTATTGCACCTATTGCACATAATAATATTGCACATATTCTTTATTGCACAGTTGGGAAAACATTTAACTATTCATAATGTAGATGGAGGATTTTTGCCTGGGGGAAAAACAGTTCCTGTGCTAAGCTGTCCTTGTGTTAGGTGTTTATTGCTCTGTAGCGCGGACCAGACGACAAAAGTTCAAAAAGAAGATGGCTTGAATGTGAGGTTCCCAAAAGTATTTCCTAAACTTTTTCAGGTTGTATTTTCTAAGAATTTTCTTTAACAACAGCGTCAATGCAATTCCACAAAGTCCACAACTTTCTACACTTTTTTCAATGTGTTCAGCTTCAATGTGTTCAGCTTCGTCACCATCCTGGATGGTGTTGATGGTGCAGCTTTTCAGAGTAGCTTCTCTTAGCCACTCTGATCTCCTTTGTTAGTGTGTTCCTAGCCTGGCTGAAGAAAATTCTGTCCCCACTCCACAGTGCTCCACAGGCTCCACAGGCATCCTTTACTGTGGTGTTACAGTGGTAGAAAATATTTTTGTCTCTGTGGGGCACGTTCACGTGTGAGGCTTGCCTTGTTAAAATCACCAAGAAGAATTATAACAGAGTTTGGGTGTTGTTGCTCCATGTCTGTGATCTGATCAGCCACCTGTTGCAGTGCTGCGTTCATACACAATTGTGGAGGTAAACTCCTGCAGTGAAAAGAAGGACATAGAGTTGATAAAGAATGCTTACAGATCAGTTCAGATTTAGTGTATCTTACCAATTCTGTTGATCCCGCAGCCATCGATAATACAAAATCTGGTATTTACCAATTATGAGCAAGGTAACATAAGGTCTGGGAAAATGTTTAGACTTTAAAATACAAGACCAAGACAACAGTTATTAATAAAGAAAGAAGAATTAATTTAATTAATCTACATTTCATGAAACTATGCTACTTAATCACACGCACGGACACACACGCACGGACACACAAACAGTTTAGAGGGTGAAAGATAATGAAGTTCTTCTAGTACTGTTTACTAGACCTGAGAAAGTCACAAGAACAGAGCCTTGGGTTTAATTTTGGGTTCCTGCTTTTTGAGCATACATTAACCTATGGTTTGGTCTGTCACGTGGGAGGCCACCTCAGTCGAATTCTAGTAATTTAGACAAAGTGTATTAACATGAGTCTGGTTCATATGACGAACTTTTCATGCACATCAGTGCTCTTTGAATACAACAAGCTTTTATTTAATACCAATTATCCCATATCTTGCATACTCATTCATACCTTTATCTATAGAACGGGATTATACCAGTTGATTTCCCTTCCTAAGTTTAGCATAAACACTTTAAACACAACATAAAGACATCAAACATCCTATGTGAGCACATACATATAATTTTATATTTGCCCTACTGGCATCCTTTAACTGATTAGCATGATAGCATATATGTTCCTTGTTCTTGAGCCAAGAGATGAAGCAGGAGACACATTCAAAAACTCAGCAACCTCCAGGGGGTTGTGAAACTTCCCTATTCAAGGAAGTTGCTTTGCAGATTTACACCAACTGTGTTGGAGGCGTGATACAGTTTCTTTCCTTGTTTGCTGATGTTGTGAATTGTCTCTTCCTTGTTCAATGGCTTGCTGATTTGCACCATTTGAGGTTGGGGTTGGTGAAAGCTATCTGGATTTCCTCTTTTGCCCGGGACAACGGGTTGGTTTCCAGCTGCTTTACACCACCAAGAAAGATAACATTATCAGCATGGTGCTGGTGGCCTGCTACTCCCTACACAGGGTATCTTGAGGATGGGAATAACCATTGCCTTCTTAAAAGCAGCAGGAACATGACCAGATGATATGGAATGGTTTATGATGGTTGTGATGAAGGGGATTTTGTTAAAGTCTTGTGAGATGGCCTGGAGCATTGTGGAAGGGATTGGGTAATGAACAGGTGGTGGGATTGGATGACGAGATGATATGCAGAATATTATCAGTTGACAGGTTGGAGAATTCTGCAAAGGGAGGAGAGGGAAGGTCCTAAATTCTGGTGTAGGGGTTGAGTTGGGAGCAAAGGTCTGGGGGATTGAGTTGGGAGCAAAAGTGAATATACATTCACCTAATACATTATATGACTGTGACCATACCTAACTGTTCTCTCTTCTTCTCTCCTCTTTTCTTTCCCTCAATCTTTCCCTCCCTGTCTTTCTCTGTTGAGCTACACATTGATCCAGAACCCCTCTTCCCTCTGGACCTATCAGAGTTGTCCTGGTGCCCTGCTTTTGGTTGGAGATGTTGTCGCTTGAATGCCCTGTGTTGTCTGCTTGGTTTGTGTTGTCTGCCTAGATTATGACTGGAGACGGTTCCACTTTACCATGAAGACGGTTCTCGGCTGATGCAGAAAGCTGTTCTCTGAGGACTTGTGACTGCTATTGCTCAATAGTTCAGGACTGGAGTTTCCTACAGTCTACATGAGCTTCCAATGATGAACTGGATGCCATATTAACTTAAAAACATTAACTTTGAGCCACCTAACCCACAGTATGAATGCAGATCAATCCCTGCTAGCTGTTATCACCCAAATGAGTATGAGTTCCCTGTTGAGTCAGGTTCCTATCAAGGTTTCTTCCTATTGCCATCTCAGGGAAGTTTTCCTTTTGCCACCGTCACCCTCAGCTTGCTCATCAGGGACTATCTAATCATTTTGATTCATACACATTTTTTACATTTCATACAAGTTTTCATAATTTCCTTTTGATTGTGTAAAGCTGCTTTGTGACAATGATAATTGTTAAAAGCAGTATACGAATAAAATTGAATTGAATTAAAAAATAAATCTCTTGTCTGTTAACAACAAGCAGTGCTCCACCATGACCACACCTCATTGCTAATGTTTTTTTTTTTTTTAAAGATTAATTAAATTGGCTGATTTGAGAAAGGTGCTGCAGTGGCCTGTTGGTCATTCCACTTGGTACTCATACCATTCCTCATATACCATGCATCGTTGAAATGACAATAAAAACCTCATCCCCATTTTAACCTCATCTCATTGACTCATCCCCACTGTCCTCAAACAGTCACTGTTTACCAGCTTTCCCTCATTATTCATTATCATATCCAAAAAAACAATAATTTCCAACCACCAATAATTCATGCCCATTATTATACTATGTATGGATGAAATAACAATTAAATCTTGACTTGACTTATCTCTACTGTCCTCAACAAAAGTCACTGGTGACCAGCTTTCCCCAAATCCAGTCACTCATTACCATTGTTCCTCAAATCATTTTCAAACACCAATCATTCATCTCCCCTTGTTTCCAAGAGTCTTTGATCACCATTGTTCCCAAACACTAGCTGCTCATTGCTATTTCCCCCCTATTTAAGAAATAGAAATAAAATTGGCTGATGTAGGGCAGATACTTAGGAGGTGCACTGGCCAATGACTAAGACCTCTGTCTTGTAAACTGAAGACTATGGGTTCAAACCCCACCTGTGTCTTTGGTTAACATGATTTATGATTCACCTCCTTGGTCAAAATGGTTGGCAAAAACAAAATTGTTGATTGCAATTAATGCACAAATAAATCACTCATTGTCAATGTTTCCAAAACTATTTGATAACCAGGCAGGCGTCACCACAGTTTCCATGAAACAGTTTCTCAGTACCATATGATTGAAAATAATTGACCCATCCACATTGTCATCAAAAACAGTCATACACCAAACCAGTAAAAAAGTAATAGCCATTGCTGCCAAATTGCTGCTAACATTGTTGCCATTGCTGACAGTTGGCAGCAATGTTCCAAATGACAACACACTTGTTATCAACAACCAGTCACTCATCACCGTTACCAACAGCCAGCCATCCAGCCATTCATCTTTTTTCCAAAGACAATTTGATAATCAACACTGTTCACAACCAAGAGATGCTCATACACAGTTGCTCCTACTACAGTATGTATGATTGAAATGACAATAAAAAAAATCATTACTTGACTCATCTACACTGTCCTCAACAAAATTGTTCAGAAAAACAATCATTTTCACCTGCCAATCATTCAGCCCCCCCCCCACCCTTGTTTCCAACAACTGTTGATCACCTTTTTACCCAGACACCAGCCACTCATTCCTTACATCGTTGTTGTTTTTTTTTATTACTATTTTACATTTTTCTATTAAGAGAAATTCAATTGGCTGATTTGGCCAATCAAAAAGTCAGTCAAAAACCAAACAAATAAAAAATCAACAATGTCCACAACCATCAGTCACACATCACCACTGTCACCAACAACAAGGCAATCATCACCAATATTACCAAGAACCAGTCACTCATCACCACTGTTACCAATGAGCAGTCACTCTTAACCATAGTTCCAAAAAGCATTCACTGATCCCCACTGCACTCTACTAACCATTATTTAGCACAAATATTCCTGACAACCAGTCACTCATCACCAAGTGCTCCGGAAAACAGTCATTGACCAACACTGTTTCCAACCACCAATTATCCACATCTTGTTTCCAAGTATCATTGATCACCATTGTTCCCAACCACCAGCCACTGCTTTCTTTTTTCTTTTTCTTTTTTTCTAGGGTGTTGGTCTTGTAAGTTTAAAATTGTGGGTTCAAACCCTGTGTTCGAACAACTGTGTTTTTAGGTAAACTATATAAACAATTAATGTAGTTTGTTGCCATCATTAATTCCTCTTTTTCCTATCAAACAGTTTCTCATCTCCACTGTTTCCACCAAACTAAACCGTTGCTCCCAATAACCAGTCATGTTCATTAAATTTGTTTCTAAATAATAATAATAATAATAATAATAATAATAATAATAATAGTAATAACCATTGTTTCCAAAAACCAGTCACTCATCATCACTGTTACTTACAATTAGTCCCTCCTCACCACTGCTACCCATCATTACAAACTAACATTCACTAATGTTGTTCCCAAACTCCAGTTGCTCATTACCATTATTTTTAGGATAAATTAAACTGGCTGATTTGGGGCAACTTCTTGTGAGGCACAAGATGTTGGTTTTGTAAACTGAAGAATGTTGGTCTGGGTAATCTTGTTTCTAGCTATGATTCATCCACCTTGTTATTATCAGTCATTCCGTTCTATTGTTTACACCAAACCAAATGCTAACCACGACTGCCAAAAAGAGATCTGGTCCCAAACAAATAACTCACCAATGTTCCCAAAAACTATTTGCTGATCATGTCACTGCTGACCAGCTTTCCCTAAATCCAGTCACTCATTACCATTGTTCCAAAAAAAACCCCAATAATTCCTAACCACCAATCATTCACTCACCCACCTCGTTTCCAACAGTCATTAATCACTATTGTTCCTAAAGACCAGCTACTAACATTTTTTATTATTGAAGATACTCATTGATTGCTACTATTCCGCCCAAAAATAACTCATCACTAATGCTGCAAAAAAAATTGCTGATCACCATTGCTCTCAATCACACCAGTCACACATTACCATAGTTTCCAAAAACTAGCTGCTTAGTGCCTTTTTTTCTTCTTCTAAAATTCACTAATCAACATTGCTCACATAGACCTATTGTTCATACACAGTTGTCCATGTTGTATATGGTTAAAAATACTTGATTGAACTCATGTCTTAAAAAAAAAAAACAGTCACTGATTTGATTACAAATGAGCTATTACATCCCTAACTGTTTCCATCATGTCTAAGTCACTGCTTTTCATTGTCTGCACCATAAACCGCTTGACTATTTTGTATATTCATAAATAGCTTAACAACAATTATCTAATATTTTAAAATACACTGCCCAGCCAAAAAAAAGTCACACACAATATTTCATTTACTCACCTTTAGCTTTAATTACAGCACACAATATTGTGGCCAGTTCATGCGTGAAACTGATTCTTCGTGCTCCCAGAATCGCATCATTTGACAGATTTACTGTTTCATAGTTCGAGTCCTGAAATATGCAAGTGCAAGGGAAGAAAAACTCCATAGATTTAATGACATCCAGGTACATTCAGGTCATCAGCTGACATCATTTCATTGTCATGTAATGTTACTGAGCCTAGACCTGATCAAATGAAGCAACCACAGATCACAACACTGTACAGTGGGCACTAGGCATAATTGATGTATTACTTGATACATTTCCCTTCTTACCCTGATGCACCAGTTGCTCTGGAATAGGGTCAGTCTGAACTAATCAGACTAAGTAACCTTTTTCCATTATTCCAAAGTCCAATCTTTATTCTTCCTAACAAAATAACACCTTTTTTTCCCTGATGGGTCTCACTAACAAGTAGTTTTCTTACGGCCACACAGCTGTCTAATTTGACCATTCTGAAATGGTTACTTTTTTGGCCAGGACAGTATATTATTGTTTTATTTTATTTTATTTTTATTCTGATTATACTACATGGTAGTTTACTTGTCTCTATTTTAAATGGCCTTTTCAGACACATTTGTCAATATGCAAATTAGTCAATGGCATCATCTGCTGACTTCAGAATCAGGTTTATTCGCCCAGTTTGTTGACACACAAAGAATTTAATTTCAGCAGTTTGTGACTCTCAACACTGATGTTTGCCTATAAGCCTAAAAACAGCAGAGCTCCCACCTACCTCTCAGCTCTAATCACACCCCGCACTGCACCATGTTCCAGGCCATCCTCCAGCACTGCTTGCTTAGTCACACCATCTTTCAGGGATCAAGGAAGACATTTATCAAGACTGTTTTCTGTTTTGGCACCTAGCTGGTGAAATTAACCTTCTTCTAGATGTCCATACAGCTGAGTCACTGGCAATCTTTAAGTGATAACTAAAGACCCACGTGTTTTTTAGATATTTGGATTAATCCCATATATCCCAGTTTTTGACTTATGCACTGCAAAATTCCCACTGTTGATTTAACACCCCAAGTGTTTATATATGACCTAATGGTCACGAATGTACTCTGAAAGTGTTAAATCAACACTCTGGGTGTTAATTCAAGACTAAGGATTTTGCTGTGTGGTACTTATAGTTAGTAAATCTGTCCAATGATGCAAACTTCAAAGCACTTTTGTAAGTCACTCTGGATAAGAGTGTCTGCCAAATACATAAATGTAAATGACTCTACAGACCAACATAAAACACTGTACATTTGTTATAGACAAGACACTATACAAGTAAAATAACAATATTCAATAACTATACAGATTAAATAAACACCGCAAAAAATATTCAGAGTTTGTAACAGATTAGTACATAAACTGAATGTGAAAGTACATCACATATGATAAGTAGTGCAAATGTAAGTAATGTAGAGGAGGATGTAAGAAGTTTATAAGAAGCATGTTGCTGCTTTTGTATAGAGCACTGCGTATAGTCAAGTTCAAGGGTGAATATGAGGCTTATGGCGGTGATTTTCTGAGGACAGAAACTGTTCCTATGTCGGGCACTTTTCGTTTACAGGCTTCTGTAGCGCCTGCCAGAAGAGAGAAGGTGAAAATGGTTGTGTCGAGGGTGTAAGGGGTCTGTACTGTACTTTTTTCTTCCTGCTACCAGGTTCTTGTAGAGTTCGACAGCCTTTTTAAAGCATGTAATATCTGATTTCCCCCAAATTACCCCAAATAGAACATAACCCAAATAATGGGATAGTATAATTTGATAGATCTCTCAAGTTAGCAACAGAAGGCAAAACGTGGGTGTTGAAAATTTTTGTGTGAGCTAAGAAAGGTCACGTAGTACATGATTTCAGGCAGAACGCCACATCCGCAATTTAAATGACCACTTCCGCATTTTAGAGAACACGCGCACATCAAGCAGTACTGTTTGTAGAGTTTGTAGTTTTCTAAAGGAGATAAAAAATACACTGTCGACCGAGTGGCCGCAAAATTTAGTGTTGCTTTGAAACGCTCGAGTCTTACAATAAAAAGAGGAAATATACACATATACAGCATTTTGCTGGAAGCAACACACATAAATTAATAAAACAAGTGATATGATTGTCACGTTACGTTTAACGAAAGTACTATTCCGAATAATAAAAACAGACCGCATCACGGAGATTAGACCTAAATCCGCTAAACTCCGACTAAAACGACCTTTTCTGTTAATAAATGAACCGTTAAATACATGAATTAAACAACAATGTAACGTACAAGTAAGCTTATTTTGCCTGTGCGCTCGTGAGGCGCGGTGGCCAAGTGGTAAGGCGTCGGTCTCGTAAACCGAAGATCGCGGGTTCGAACCCCGTCCGTGCCTTTAGATAAAACGTGTGATAATTTTAGATCAAGGTTTATGAGCAAGATGTTACTTAAATCCGCGTGTAACATATGTACCTGGGAATCGAGTAACTCCTGATTGACCCCAAAGGGCGTTGTGAACCACAGTGAGACCTTGGGTGTCACATAGAGACGTATGTACTGCATTTGTAATATTTGCTCAGGTCAAATAACAAATTAAAGCAAGCATCACTATAACCCCATTAAAAAGTAAAGACATGTTTTTTTTTTTTTTGCTGTGTGTTTTATCATGCTTTTGAGGTCATTCTGAAAAGGTTGATGAGTAAAATTTAGAAGAGTTTTCGGGATTCCTGGATCACACTCCACGTTCTCTAAATTAGGATAGCTGAATTAGAAATTCTTCCAGCAGTCAAAGCCAATTAGGAAGGCTAATAGAAAAGAAAGTTTATGTTCTTTAACAGTGCCTGAATAACACACTGTAAAGCACACTGTTCTATAACAACAACAATATTAATAATCATGTTTTAGGTGTGTTTTTTAAGCATTTCAAACTCAACTGTATTTATTAATACTAATAATAATAATAATAATAATTGTATATATATATATATATATATATATATATACAATTATTATTATTATTATTATTATTATTATTATTAATAATATTGTTGTGACCACAAGGTGGCGCTTTAAACCCAAAAGTATGCAAATAGACTGTACGACGACACCTGCATGTGAAATATTAGAAAAGTCACACTCGAATGCTTTCACAGCTCAGTACTAAATTCAAATGAAACAGCCGCTTACAATAACATCAGTGGAGTGCAAAATGTTTTTGTTTGTTTTTGTTTAATAAAATCATTCCTATCAGCATCATGCTAAAGTTATTTACTCCAACACTAATGTGAGCAGACGGACTAATATAGTACTAATACAGATAACTGTTCACTGTTCACGTTTAAAAAAAAATTGTTATATTTGACTCACCAATTAGATAGAATTGTGTACTTACTATAACGTAAGCTTGTTATGAAAATTTGAAGTCTGTGATCCCGTATAGTGATTCTTCTTCATATCGTGCATCCATTCACCATGAGTTACTGCTTCACCCTGGTTAGGGTCGCAGTTGATATGGATCCTATTCCAGGAACATGAGATATGAAATAGAAATACACTCTGAATGCTACACTATGAGCCAAAGCATTTAAGAATTCACACCTAAGGGTAATTTGGGGGGGGGGGGCGGTCCACCTATTGGCTTGTTCTTTTAGAGGTCTGAAGGTATCAGAGGAAACCCCCACACACTGCAACAGGGATCAAAACAGGGAACCTGAAGCTGTAAGCCCACTGAATCACTGTGCTAACCCTCCTCCTTCATTGCAGTTATCTTCTATACATAGTCTTTGTTTAATCGCTACTTAAGCTACTTTGAAATTTAAATGGAAACACCCTTATATCGTAAAAAAAATCTACCTTAAAAAAATAAAAATCTCAAAATTCAATAAATGGCGCTGTACATTTTTTAAAACAAGTTTATGCCTGTGCAATTAAATTCCACACAAATGAATATGCGGGCACATCTAGTTTTATTCATGTTCATATGAGTGCCGAAGGGCATGTTAGTTTAAGGTGTAACATTTTGATCAGGGTGTAATAGAAAAAAACCCTGAATCATATTATGCGACATTGACTGTAAAACAGAGTTAGATGTCACCAATTCAATCAAGATCGAATGCACTAATTTATATAACGTTTAGATCTGAACCTAGTAGCTAGTAGCTAGTAGTCTATTCATTACAATTTAATGTATTTTGTATAGCACCTTTATTGTCACAAAGCAATTTTAGAGAAATCCAGATGTATATAGTAGATGTAGAAAATTCAATGAAGAACACAACATATTCTGTGTGACACAGTGAGCATAACTAAGTGTGTTGAAATGATATTCATTATGAACAGATTGTGAATAAAACTGCTAGGGTGATTATCAGGACAGTTTTTATGATTACAGGAGCAGTTCTTGGAAACAAGTCTACAAGATCCATATGAGATTATCCACTGAACCAAGGGTGTGACTTTGGGCATAAACTTTCTCACCCTGCCTCACACTTTTCCCATGTGGGTCGATCTACAAAAGTAGAAGATGACTCATCAGACTCACTTCATATTTTGTATGATAAACACACTTAAATCTGAGTCACTCGCTGACCTGGTTAAAATACCACACCACAGCTCATAACTAAGTCATTGCTCATTAAGGGGGTTAACGTATTGTAGAGGACATAAACATGAAGTGCTGCATTATAAACTTTCTTAAAGTCACACAAATGGTTTTAGTTAATGAATTAAATAATTATATTGCTCATTATGCACTATACAGCCAAAAGTAGGTGAGCACTTGACCATATCATTCATACATTCAAAGATATTCTTTGCTGTTGAACAGCTTCCACTCTTCTGGGAAGGTTTTCCACCAGTTTTTGGAGTTTGGCTATAGGGATGTGATGTCAGATTTCCATGTTTTCATTCTGGGTTAACATGCAAATTGGTTGTGATGGTCAGCGGTCCGCAGTCTTTCGGCCTTTTAGTGTATTTTACATTACCGTAATAACTTATTTTTAGCCTGGGATCAAAAAAGCAAGTAAAATAAAACAAAAAGTAAAACACTACATTGACATGAGTTTAAATTTGCAGGACGATGCTGCAGTGTTCTCGCCATACAGCTCTAGGGTTTTGGGTCCATGTTTTTTTTTTCTTTTCTTTTCTTCTGGCTTCTCTGTTTTCTTTAGACTTTCCAAAATCATGGAGGACAATTAATTGTGCGCGTAACGCGTGTGAACGAAAAGAGTCGTTCTCGTTCGAAAGAGTCATTTGTGCAGAATCAAAATGACCAAATTTAGCCAGTCGATTCAGTCACCCGATTCAGAACATTCGATTCAGTCATTCGATTCTAGAATTTTGATTCAGTCGATCGATTGAGAACTTTCGTCTTACTCACTCGATTAAGAACATTCGATTGAGGACATTCGATTCAATCACTTGATTCAGGACTATCGATTCAGTAGCTCAACTCAGGATATTTGATTCAGTCACTCGATCAAGGATTTTCAATTCCGTCACTTGATTTAGGATATTCAATTCAGTCACTCGATTCAGGACATTCGACTCAGGACTCTTGAAAGACTCGCGCTTTTAAACAGTTTGCCTTTAAAATTGCACACATGACAGCGCGCGCAGAGTTCAGGCGCGTCACCGAGCAATTAGGGGGACGCGCACACGTGCACGCACACACACACACACTGAGCGGAGTCAGAGCCTAAAGCACACATTGCTCTTCATCACTGAAAGGATTTCGGAAGTGCGGAGAGGCTCGCGCGCCGTCACACTGGACCAGAAACAGGAGATATACACAGATTTTTGTTTTCTCTTAAACTGAACAGTGTGGGGATAAAAAGCCAGCGCAGGTAGGACCAGATCCTCAATGTGCACACTCACATGAACTATGTCTCTCCATGCGCTACTGATTGCTTCATGCGCTTTACAATACTCACCATTCTGCTTAAGGATCAACGCAGTACAACTCATCTCTCTTATTATTACCCTGACTCTTATTCAAATTCTCATTCTAGCATAACAATTCATATGCATATACAAACCTTTTTGTTAAATAATTAACCGTGAATGCACAGCACACATTGGTAATTGTGGTAAAAGTGCTATTCATATAATGATTCTTAAAGTACACACACACACACACACATAATCACAAACAAGTGCACAAGTCATAATGCAAACATTGTGTGCAAACATGAGTGTGTGTCATGATGAAGAACTTTGAAGAACGTAATTCTTTCGGCATCATTTCTAAATATATAAGTGAGCAAACAAGTGATAAAGAAACAGATTAAAGTAAGAAAGCGCGAACTGTCATGAAACAAATGTGATTATTTAATTAATTAGCAAAACAATAGAAATCAATTAAGCTGTGATCCATTTAGAAAAAATGAAAATAAGTAAGTAAATAAATAAAATACAAAGAATACTATATTATATAACTTTACTTTTATGTTCATGTTTTTATATCTTCAGTAGTAGTTCAGGTAAAGTTTCCGGTCTTTGTCATGGATATTATGGGAAAACATTCCTCTTTGTTTTGATGGAAGATATTTCAGGTAAAACAATGGTTTAATTGAACATTTTGCTATTTTATCAACTTGTAATAGATTTTTTTTCTTGTCTGTAAAATTGTAAAATGTAAAAATGTTATTTCTTATAATCTAGTCTTCAGAAGTATTCAAGTGCAAGTACAACTTTAATAAATATAGAAAGTCTCTTTGTCTACGGTGAGGTGTGTTAGAGGTTGGGTCTTTGTAGGCAAGGTGAGTGCTTTACCACGCTCCCTCAACTGGCCTACAAAGTCCCAGTTTCTGACTCATGTGAACTTCTACATGTTTATTAATGACCCCTTACTGTTCTTCAACAAAACCTTTTATCTGTACACATTATAAGTCATGAAGTCTGTTGTCTTTTACCTTTAAAAAAAAGAAAATTAGTAATATAAAAAAGTAAGAAATAAATAACGTAAGACCAAATCAGAATTACAAATATCACATTCTGTGTTTCTCTGTAAATAATACATAATGCATCGCTCAGTGTGTTATGATGGGTTATATGCCATTCACGATCTCGTGTTTTTTTTAAATGACTACGACTTTTTAAAAAAATACATTTTATTTATAATTTCAAGTGTGTGTGTGTTTGTATATATATATATATATATATATATATATATATACTGTAGAATTTGGTTTATTTTTAATATTTAAAAAATCCATTCAACTTTATATGAATCATGTATTATTTTTGATTCACCCATTTGTAAATGTCAAAACAAAATCAACATTAAATTATCTAGTACAGAGAAGGCATTTGTAACTAGGCTAAAAAAAATTAATATAGAGCAAATTTTAATTATTTTAGTTACATTACTATGTTGTTTTTTGCACATAGTAGATACAAGCATAACGTCCTGAGTGTAAACTAAATTTACAGTCATAAGTACTGAATTTTACTGCAAATAATTTGTAAATGATGAGTAATCAAGAACATTTTGACTATCTAAAAATATATATAAAAATAGTATATCTATAGTATATCTAATCTAATAGTAAATAGTATATCTAAAATAGTACTAGAAGAAATTAATATACAAAAACAAACACAATCTTGAACAATTTGATTAATTATTAAATAAATATTTCAGGTCTTCTTCCTATGGAATGAATGTATTAATTAATGTAAAACTTGGAACTATAAATACAAAGGCAATAATGTGCAATGTTTAGGGTAATGTTAAATATTACAGAATCCTTTCTGACAGATCATTGGCACATGCCTGACTGTACTAGAGTGTACCAAGTCACTAAGTGTTTCACAGTCTGGTGTGGAAAAGCAAAGAAAAAAAAAACAACCTCAGTGCAGGACCAAGAAAAACGTAGAGATTAGAGAATGATGATGCTGAACAGGGCTCAGCTGGGACTGCCAAAAGTTTTTCGAAGGCATTTAACACACACTAAACACCGGTGTGTGAGTGAAGAGGCCCGGCAACGTCAGCCATTCTACTTCAGTTCGAGTCGGGCGTGCAACCCAAGTACCACACAGCCTGTTTTTATAATTACTCTATATGAGCACAGTACTCATATATTCTTGCTTTTTTTGCCCCCCTGCCCCTGTTTCTGGAATGAGAGCATTCAGTGTACACAGTCAGAGACCATATGAGCAGATGAGGCGTTGATTACAAAATGAACTGCATTAACAGGGAATACAGTAATTGTGGCGGTATTACAAGAATAAGTAGAATAAGAAGGCCAGACCTATGACATTCTTACACTGATGTATGCGTAGATGAGGGGTATCATGAGCGTGATCTCTGTTACAGTCCTGGCTTGTTCCTCGGTCATCTCACGAAAGATCTCATGATTCATCTAGTTTTCTCATCTTGCCAAAAGCTGGAGCCAAACAGTATAACTAGGCTTTCGGCTCAGTGTTATGGAGTTTAATACAAAAGAGATATGGCTAAATTCCTGTCATATTACGTATAAGTAATGCAATTCGCCAGTCGTAATATAGTTTATTGTGGATTAGCTATATTCCGGAAACTGAGCAGAAACTGAGCAGAAACTGAGCAGAAACTGAAACTACACATAAGATCCTTGTAGAATAAAGTATAATCTGTTTAAAAGCTAGATGGCTAATAAATGATGTGGACAGGTATATAGAAATGCCATTTACAGGTGCATATTGAAACGTATCAGGGTATGATAAAATAATAGAAAAAAGATTTTCACTGTTTATTAAATATTTGGAAACTCACAACCTTATGAGAGAAATGTAAGGAAAAATGTAGTAGGGATTTTTTTTTTTCAACAAAAGAGAAAACAATTTCTTATCTTTCTATGAGGTTTTGTTCTTCCAAACCTCATTTCGTCAGTGTATATGATGTCAGTATAAAGCTTAAAGAAGACAGAGAGAGACTGTGAGGAAAGGTGGCACACAAAGAAGAAAAAGCATCTAACTAGCACACCAGTGTGCGGAACTGCTTAGCCAAAAATAGATAGCTGTATCATTTAGGTAAATTCAGCAATGCCAGGTTCGTCTGCACATTTGCTAGCCGTTGTGATGAATGGTAGGACGTTCTACTGTAGGAATGACAGCACAGACAGCAATGTACAGTAATATGCTTACAGTAGGAAATTATGCAGACAAAGGATTTTCAGAGGTTGCTCTAATTTGATTTAAGCGGAGTCTTGAGAGAGAGAGAGAGAGAGAGAGAGTTGAGAAATGTGTAGGGAGTTATAGCCAGTGTTGAGAGCCAGTGAACAAAGCGTGACAAACTAACAACATTAAGAGCCAGTTATCCATTTGAGGCAACAAGCATTTCCATGAAGATTCCAGTTATGTCTTCATGAAGCTGAGATAATAACTCATCTGGAAATACCTAAGAGAGATAACGCATGTCCAGCAACATTTAGTACAACTCTTATCATTATATACAAAAATCAAGCACCTCGCATTTAAACCTATTTTAAGTTCACGGCGAACACTTTGGCACGGATCGGTTTTTTCTTTCACGCAGTGCTCATTTCTTCACTTTCGTTGACTTGTTCACAAAATACTGGATAGCATGCAAATATCTGGTAATGACTACCAGATTATTGGAAACGTGCAATGCCATTTTTGGAGAAGCTTTGGAAACCAAAGAGACTTTCACTCCTACACTCTTCACAATGGTTTCAATGTTAACCAATGATGTCAGAATGCGTACTGCTGGAGCTGAGATCCGGGAAATAGTTTTCTGTACACTTTTTGTTCATTATTTCTCTATATTATTATTATTATTATTATTATTATTATTATAATTGCCAAACACAAACACTTGTACTATGAGAGAAAGTTGAAATTGGCAGGTTTTGTATAACCAAATATCCGATACCTTTAACTCTTTTGAATGATTGATTATAAAAAATGAGCTCAAATCAAATCTAAAGTCGCTAGAAAGAATAAGTTTTTAATGTTAGGATAGATGACAAAAATGGTATGTTTTGCCATTATGTAGTGCACGACTTGTGATTCAGTCCACATTTTGGTATAACATAATTGCCGTTAAAACAGTCAGAAATATGGTTGATGTTATCAAGCCTCGGTTCAGCTCGTTCTGCAGAAACAAACAATGTGGAGAAGCCGGAGCAATCTGAACCCCCCCTTTTTTTTTTGCCTTGACAGAGCAGTATACCATTTTTCAATAGTGATTTCAAATGTCATTTTGTCCAACTTCTTAGGGGTTTACTGGCCTCGCCTGATATTAGAGTAGGAACATGGTCATGTATGACTGGAGTTCTGTTTGACTGGCCATCAGTGTTAAGGTGGTAAATGCCTTACATTGTATAGTTTTCATGTAAAGCCACATAGCTATAAATATACTGGTAATAGCATATAAATGCATTGTAAAAAATGGCAAACTTGTCCAGTTTTTCTTGTTACACCTAATATTGTTAGTTTGCCAAATGAATCATTTTGAATCATAATGCTGGAGGAAATAAAAAAAATCTGTCAATTAAAATGTTGTTGATTAATTACATTAAAAAAAAATATTTTCGTTGTATTAGCTATTGATGTTGAGGTACCTAACTATTACACCATTCTTAGCTTTATTCCTGTTGGAGCCACAGTGGATCCAGTGCCTCGCCAGGTGTAAAGCAGACAGACACTGTTCTTAAGAAAAGATGCCCAGACATTTTACCTAAACACAGGATTAAACCCAGTAAAGGCATGAACACTACTAACGACACAATGGTCAAGCAGGAAAAGGAAGTTGCAGAAATCCCTACAGATTGCAGCATTAGCTAAAGAAAAATCACTGCCTCCAACAGAAAAAAGTCTGCTTTCTGGTGGTGTTGGTGGTTCGGGACCAGGTGATACTGTAGCTTAGCTTGAATCCGCTGTGACTCTTCCATGGAGTGAGTCATAACTCGCTGTGTACACGAAGTATAAAAAAATATCGACACAGCTTTTTATTTTTATTTTCTCAAACATTGTCACCACAACTTATAATAACTCGCCACGCTTTATTAAGCTTACAACATCTTTTTTGTTGCTAGGAAATTTTAGGTCGGCTTGAAATATTTACAATGTGAATATGAAAGTTTTTTTTTTTTTTTCATTAAAGGATTGTTAGAGGATCTTCAATTTCGTAGTGTTGTTCTTTTCTACAATTCGGCCAAAAGCCTGCTGAAACTACAGGTTACTAATTGGACCTTTTTTTTTTTGGACACTGTGGATTTTTACTTTTTGGATTAAAAAAAAAAAATGAAAAAACAACTCGAATTCCATCTGCCAGCATATGAAGCCATAATCTTTTTCTGATTTTTTTCATTTGCTTTGCATCTTTAACTAATCTTTCTATCTCTCTAATCTTTTCTTTCTTTTTTAAAAATCCTTTTTCCTGTTCTTTTTCCTTCCCTCCTTTTCTAGTTGTCTTTCTCCTCTTTTCTCCTCTTCCTTCCTTTCCTTCCCCCCCGGTTTAACGCTTTCATCTTAAAATGTTCTTTCATTCCTACATTATTTTTAAATTCCTTGCAACTTACAGTATTTCCTTCAGGAAGGGCACATCTCGGTCAGAATAGAGCTTTGGCTAATGGAAAACGAAAAGAAGTAATTCTGTATTATAAGACACAAGACATAACTGATAAATCTGTCTATGTTTTTGGTTCGTGTCATTCATTCATGTCCAGGACGGACAAGCAGTAGTAATGCAACAATAATGCTAAGTAAAGGTTTACAGGGTCTCGCTAACGGATCCAGCGGCGGCTCTCTGGCATTGACGGGTTTTCATCTCAGAAACCTTCCGCTTCAGAACACGCAGAGCTGCGCCTGCCGCTGGAATTTGGTTTTCTTTCTTTATGTTGTCGGACCTCATCTTTCGTCTCGTTGTACTTGAAATCCAACTGTTGCCTATTTTTATCATGCAGGATGGTGAGCGCAGTCCAAACACACACACACACAGAAAAAAAAGTTTTTCTGAAGGAAAAAAAAAAAAAGAGCATGTTGAACTCAATAACCTCTCCCAGCTCGGCGCTCAAATCCCAAAGCAACCCCCACTTTATAAGAGCAACTTATAAAGCCTCTGGCATATGTGTGTGATTGGAGGCTGTGTGTGTGTGTGTGTGTGAGAGAGGGAAAGAGAGAGGAAAATTCTCTTGCGCACTCTTTCTAAAGTTTCTCCTGTTGGACGGCTGACAGCAACGTTACGGCCACAGCAAGACACAGAGAGAAAGGGAGAGTGAGAGAAAGCGAGAGCTTACCAACGAGAGGCAGCAAGAAAAATGAGGGACTTTTAGGGGCAGCTGTGTTTTATTAACCCAGTCATAATGCCCCTAAAAATCCTTATTGCTCTTGCAATATTCAGCGAGCACGCTTCTTCTTCAGTCCCGTCTTAACATGCCTTCCGCAGAGGCACCGTCGTAAATCCTCTGCGCAGATGATCTAATGCACACGCACTGTGGGATGAAGAAGATCTGCAATATGCAATCCATAATACGCACACAAACGTGAACGGAGGCATAATACATTAAACATGATATTACAATATAGAATGTGAACGGTCTTTATTTCATTTGAGATATGTAATAATTTAGTTCAAATTGTAATTAATTACTAATAATTCATTTATTCCAGATACACTATCAACTCTACACGCACATAAACCCACAGAGGAAAATGGAGTCGCTTCGTTAAGCAACAGGAGCAAAGTGACATCTCATTGGTTACTTTGATGTTCCTATAAATGTTTTATGTTTTATTTTATTTCCTTAGGTGACCTGGGATCCAAATAATCATTTCATCCTTTTCCATTGTGAATTAAGAAAAAAACGGATAAATAGCCAAACAAGACATTTGCTTAATAAGTAACACCTGTTTCTATAGACAGAGGCTCTTGATCATCTTGGAAACCTTAGATCTTAAACATTTATGTGTTGTTTTTTTTTTTTTTTTAGACTGGACTGGAAAGACCGGGAAGCTGAGGAGAGAGTGAGATCTACAGGGTGGGCCATGAATATGTAAATATTATTTGGAAACGAAACATATAGACAGCATTCTTACAGTGAATGACATACTGTAAAAATGAATAAAATGTGTTTTATTTACATCTGAGAAAACTACATAGTACCAACCATAAAAGGCACTATTTTACTTTTTCCCAGTGATAAATTCGTCTAAGTCATCTAATAGTCCATAGTTATTGTACATATCAGAGGAAATGGGATTTCATCGTGTTCAAGTTTAAAGGTCCAATTAGTGATGGTCTTATGGTGAACCCATGAAAGACCCAGTAATTCCTACAAAGAGACCTACTGTATATGGTACATGAATCTGATTTAATAGCGACTACAACTCATTATAAAGATCTTGATACCAGTTGGCAAAAAAAAGGTTAACATTTCCTGTTCCGATTGCTTGAGTGTGTGGAATCTCAAGCCTTACTCCATGCACGAGCTCTAACTAACACACACATATGTATAGATCACTTCCCAGTACTGAGATCCAGCCAAAGTGAAAAAGCTAATGATGTTTGGATGGCACATTATAATGGACTACACTAGTATGCTAAGTGTATTAAACACAAATTGAATGCTATAACTAAGGCTATGTTGATATATAGAACATGGTCAAACATGTTCATCCAAAACACAACAAGTGTTCAAACCAAACCAGGACTTTTGATTTCGCAGAATGACAGCGCACATTTATGAGTGTAAAAACTACCTTTATTTCTCTATGTAATCTCCTGCTACACTTATGCACTTCACGTAGCCTCCCACTGGTACGGGGAGAAAGTTTCTCAGTATGCTGGAACCATGATATAACAGTCTGGAATGCCGGACTCCCAGGATCTTCTTTTATGGCCCAAATGGCTTGGAGTGAGATGCGGACTGTACAGAAGATGTGGCAATAAATTCTACTCAAGTTCCTGTAGTGTGCAAGTGGTGTTGGTGAATAATTGTGTGTACAGTTCCTCTCGCTGAATATTCACAGAAGTGACCGCGTAGCAGAATCACCCTTCATGGACGTACAGTATGGCCTTCTTAGAAGCGTTTGGCACGATTCAAATGTTTTACTGCGGCTAAGATCCTCATCATTCTACTGTGCTTCTGTCAAGTGGTTTTACGCCTTCGTTCATGAGAAAGTTGATCACAGTCTGTGTACTGTTGAATTCTTGAATCTCATAGTTTCAAGGGTGTTAATTAATGGATTTGACAGTAATTGGGCTACAAGGCAAATCACAGGTTGATATTATTGATGTTTTTCTATAGCAACATTTCACTCAGCGATTGGTAAGATAGATGCTTCAAATGACCTGATTAGCATAACGTGTAATTTGGTGATACGGGAAGGTTTTAAGTTAATCGTACACACTTATGTAATTATTTAGTCATTTTATGGAAGAATTCTTAAGTATTAGCACATTGTAACATTAAGAGATAAATGTGTTTTTATACGTTTCCCACCACAGCATGCGAGGCGTCATAGCAACTCAGGGTCAAGCAATTTTTATTTCTTTTGTGTTTCCTTAGATAGGACGCTAAGGAAAATGACGTTGTATAGGTGGTAACTGATAACAGAAATGAACTTTATTTGCTGGTATTTAAAAGCATTACTTTTGTTAACTGCCAGATAACACTTCAGGACATGCTGTTTTTGGAAAATAATCAACACTTACATAACGCTTTATAAACGATTTGATCGTCATGTCTAGTTTGGTTTGTTACACCATATTTTCTTCTCTGGTTTAGTCATAGCCAGTTTACAACCAGTAGCTTAATCTGTACTCAAAGATGGTAAACAGGTTTTCTCCTGTCGCGTGATTGACAGGTGAGAAAGAGAAAGGCTGTGGTTCCCACACAACAAGCAAGACAGCAGTTCTCCCTCTGACACCTGGCTACAAGTCGATCTCACAAATCACATGCTTAGTATCCTAAGCCTGCTTTCCTAATAACAAACCGGTATGAAAGAGAGAACACAATGCTTCTGGTACTTCTGATAGAATGACCAAGAGCAGAAATGTAGCTAAAGGGCTGGCTTTTGGGTTTAAACCCTCTTAAACTATTTCAAACGCTTAGTCGTGGGTGTTACGCGTACTGTAAGTGCTTATCCACACCTCAAGGACAACAAAGTCATCATTACAATTCCATACTCAAATTCCCTTCGTTTGCTTTTAGACAGTAATGGCTTCTATTGTGACAGACAGATTTAACCAATTAGAATCGTGCATATTTTGCCCGCGCCTTCTATTGTCTGCGAACAACCCATAATGCACGAGTGTGCAACTTTTCTCAGCAGAATGTTCTTTAGTATAATTACTATCTGCCTATCTGGGTTCTGAGTGTAATACTCTTAACGCAGTCTACTTTAAACAGCATTCAAGCAGTGACACGTGCAAAGCTGTAAAGTGATCTTGTGATGCCCTGATTCTCCTGTACGTTTTTTGTAACTCTGCCATTTTTAGTAAGATTGATATTGAACTGAGTGACTCATGTATGGAAAAAAAAAAAAAAAAAAAAAAAGCATATGCATACACTATTTAATCTATTTCAACCTGATCCGGTATGTCTGGGATGAGACAGTGGGGTGGGAGGGAAAGGGGGGGCAGATGACTCAGTGTAGGACCACACCTTACTCTGACTCACTCACACTGACACACACACACACACACACACACACACCCCTCAGGCAGCTGAAGATCTTACAGCAATACAGGCGTTTCATTACCTTGCCTGCAGCTAAGCGTGTCAGTGTTCAGTGATTGACAGGGAAAGTTTCTATACTGTTTGTACAATTGTTTATATGATATTGCACAGGTTGTTGAATGAAAGCACTTAGGATTTAGCTTTAACTGTTCTTTTAACATGATGTTGGAATGTCAGGGAAGATGAGTTTTAAGCTGTTTCAAAATGTCACAGGTAAAAAAAAAAAAAAAAAACAGGATATGGGATATCTAAAAGTGGATTAGGGAAACCAGTCCATAAAAACCATAAAATATTCTGGGATTGAACTCAGAATTTATAAAAAGTTAAAATTCTTAGTTTAAAGTCAGAATTCTGAAAAGAAAGTTCTGAGCAAAAACATCAGAATTTAGAGATTGAGATTGAAACTTTTTCAAAAAAAAAAAATTTCCTCCAATATTATTTTCTAAACCTCTTCAGTACAGGATTAAAACATATCAACACTGATTTCCTCAGGTTCTCCTTTACTCGTGTGGGTTTTCTCTACATTCTCTGGTTTCTTTTCGGTTTTGAAATGCTTACATTAAATTCTAATTTGCCCTAATGTGTGTGAAAGGGAGAGTGTGGAAGTATAACAGTGCCAAAATTCCTCAAAGCAAAATAGCATGTTGATTTATGAACCGAATGAGGAAATCACAATACAAATCTTTGAATTTTTCTGTATTGCAATTTGATCCAGATGGCGAAAAATGATTACAACATTTACAATGCTTGATATTTTTCAACTGCAGAATGCATACATGCATACATTTTTATTTGGATAAGTTTTTATTTATTTATTATAATTCAGTGGGTTACTTTGAGGAATTTTGGCACTGTTATGCTTCCACATTACCTTGCTTGCTCAGGATAGGCTCTGGATTCACATCTAGATTGACCAGGGAAAAAATATTAAAAAGAATAAATATTTAAAAACTATTATTAGGTATTATAATTTATTATTATTATATTCTTATTATATTTTATATTATTATATTTAAATTATTATATAATAAATAATATATTATTATATAGTTATTATATGGGCTCTTGTTCCTTTTTTTTTAAAGAATATGAGCAGTGTTCACAGTGCAGGTTACAAGTTAAAGAAACTGATAATTTGGTTTTTGCATTGTTTACACTGATGCTAATTTATTTTCATGTAATGAAAGTCAGGGGTTTTTTTTTTATTCTGATTGTACGATGACTTGGGTTAATAAATTAGATGATTAGATTATTAAGATGCACGTACACTGCGAGTTTTTAACTCAGATTTCTTATTATTTAAGAAAGATATTTATTTGACGTTTTGGTTAGTGTGTAACCAATCATAGCTGTTAGTGTGAGTGTGTGCATATGTGCAAGTGTGTAGTAGGAACTGTCAGAAATTGAAGAATGTGTCAACAGTGAGTGCTGACAAGAAAAAGGTGTGGTGTTTTAAATGTGCGAAAATGAAAAGTATGAGCAACGCTGTAATGTGGCTTTTTGAATTACACAATTCAGTCTTCTCAAAGAAATTTAGAATACAGTACAATTCCAATCCAGCCCACTTCCAACACGCATATCGAAACCAGACATTTTATAGAGAATAATAAAAATAATGTATTGTTTCATTCATTAAAACAGGCGATACCCAGGTGAAGGTTTTGTGAGAGCTAGTGTCTACTCGCGAAAAACACACAAGCCAGGATGCACACTTATATAAGAGGGTCTCCATGGATACTCCAGGAACTGCCATAATTCATATCATACGTAAGGCACACTTATTCACACCTAGTGGCAGTTCTATGTAGAAACCCCCTACATGCGTGGGTAAGAGTAGGTCAGTCCAGCTTGGTACTGTGTACCACTGTAAAAGATTTAGTGGAAAGAGTGGAGAGCAGCTGCCTGTCCTCATACATACCCACATACAAAACCATTCCTGGTAGCACGTTCCACAAGAAAACACACCTGTTAACATTATTTTATTTTAAACAACAGTTGTCTCCTTTGGAAGGAGGCACTACAAGGGCACTACTTGGTGTGGGGGAACAAGGGATTGTGCAACCTCTTATATATACATAGCGAAACTAGCTTTCTATTGTATACTATTTGGGATTCAATCCCAGAACAGTTTTATTTTTATTCGTTGGTTAGTTTGTATGATTTCCCATGAACAGTTGGTTAGCTGAGGCTATTCTAAAGCAGATAAGTGGAGACAAAGCGAAACCTACAAGATTTTCAGGATTGCCCGCCACATCCATGGTTTATTCTCCTTAAATTTTTGCTGCATATTATCTGCAAAAATAAAAAAAACGGCTTTCAGCTGTGCCTACATGTATATTTTTTTCTAAGGTAAGAGGAAACCAGAGAACTCAGAAGAATCCCACCTAGACATGGTGAGTATGTGTATCTCCATATAGACAGAGGTCAGGATTAGAGACCTGTTGCTACGAATGAGTTAGCAGTACTTAATCCTGCACACATCAGTCACTCATCCTCACATGCTCAAAAAGCAAAAATACATTAACCTTAACCTCAACCTACATATACTGAGTCCAGTGTGAACGGCCCTCTTTGTTTCAAATAATGAAGGCCAATTCAGCTAAATTTAGCTCTTGACCAGACAAGAGTAATGGAGATAAACAGTAGGAGAGAAAAGCCGGCCCAGTCCACCAATGAGGGCAGCTGCAATTCTTTTTTAGGATGCATTTATGTATTCATTTAAAATGCTACTAAAATTAATGGATTAAAACTTTGATGGAACAAAGTATGACAGAACCATATCTCCTCACATAGGGAATGGTCTTGGTCAGAGCATCCTATGTTTAGGTCATGGTTCATCTCTCACCACGTACAGTCAAGCAAAGCATATCAATGATTTCCAAAATGTCGCCTCTTTTGAGAATACCAGATCAGGAACAGAGCAGGATGGAGATAAGAAAGAATGAAGACAAACAAGCAGGAAACAGGAAGTGAAAAAAAAAAAGAGTTGAGACGCTATAGAGGAAATTGCATACTGACCTCTCTTTATTTCTTGTATGGAACTGTGTTAAACTATGTAAATCACATATTGTACTAGAGCACTAATGAGAGCATGACAGTAATTTCTAGCTCTGTGTGTGCTAGCTTGACAACATTAAGCGTGCTAACACTTTTTTAATAAAAAAATGTTTTTTTCTTTGGTTTTAATACATTTTTTTTTAATGTGGCTTAAGTTTAGTTAATATGCTAATATAAAAAAAATGGTTGTTATGACAAGCAAACTGTAACCATAGCTTTCCAGTTGTATCTGGTATTAGCTAACTAACTAGCCTTGGCTTGCTGTAAAGGTTATACGATAAAATATTAAATAAAGTTTTTAAGATTTTTGCTTCATGGAGGTTTATTATTGTTAATATTCATGTACCACAAAGTAACATAAAACAAATAAATAGAAATAAAAATCAGTTAATAATATAACAACGTTTTGCTACTAAGGTACTATGGCTAATGATTTGTAAGTGGGATATATGCGGCAGTGAGTGAACTGTCAGTTCTCTAAGTTGTTGTGCTAGAAGAAAGAAAATGCAAGCATACGGATCTGAGAGACTTTGACAAAGTCTACATTGTGATGGCTAAAAAGCTGCAAGAGCTCCAAAATGGCGCTGGTGTGTTCCTGGTATGCAGTGGTTTTGCATTCCAAAAGTAGTCCAAGAAAGGACAGCGAGTTGGTGACAGAGTCATGGCTCATAAATCCACATGGGAAGCAAAGACTAGCCTGTTTGGGCCAACCCCACAGAATAGCTAATGTAGCACAATTTGTTGAAACAGTTTTTTTTTTTCAGGATATGATAGGAAGGTGTCATGACTCACAATACATTGCACTGCATAGCCACAGACTGGTCAGAGTGCCCATGCGGATCCCTGTCCATTGCTTAAAGCACCTACAGTGGGCATGCGACCGTCAGAACTGGACCATAGAGGAATAGAAGAAGGTGGGTTGGTTTGATGGATTATGTTTTCTTTTATATAATGTGGATGGCTGTGTGGTTGTGCCTCTCTCACCTGGGCAATAAATGGCTACAGGATGCACTATGAGCAGAAAGCATGCCCCCAACGAATACACTGCAAAATCATTTAGGAACATGACAGAGTTTAAGGTATTGACTTTAGCCTCAGATCTCATTCTGATTAGGTTTCTAGGATAAGTGCTGGACTATATATATCAAAATATTATTACTAGCTAAAATTCCTATTTACTGATCGTTGTTTCTCCTCTTGTTCTCTACCAGATCTGATAGATCGATAGATATATAGGCTAAAATAGATGGAAATCTAAATAGATAGAAATAGGTTTAAAAAAAGAAGAAGAAGAAGAAAAATAAGAAATCAGTGAACTGTAAAATTACTGAAGGCGACAGAAAATCCCTGCAGTGCATCACATATTACACTATACTATTTAATAGGTACAGTAAATTCACACTTTAGGTAATCGTGTAACATGCATTATACAGAGCTAAAAGAACAATTTGGATTTTAAACAGTTTAATAAATATCTATAAAAGGTTGAACTGTATTTTCATGGCTGACTTTTGAAGGTCCAAATTTTGATAATAATAACGATCGTCCATTACCAGAGTCACTTAACACTGTAAATGGGTCATGGGGGTATCTGAAGCCTGGAGGGGGAAGAAAAAAATCTGAGCTAAAGAGAAGAAAAGAAGAGATGAAAATAAAGAAATGGGACAAAAGATATAGTGAAGGAATTTTGGGGTGTCAAAAGAAAGGGCTCAAGACAGAAGTTGGCCTTTGAGACTCCGGGGACTAGAGTACATGTGCATTGTCAAACCTTCCATAGTATAGGTTATAGTGTGCTGTTCCCTATGAAAGCAACCAGGCGAGATCACCTACTCTAGCTGTAAGTGTCTGGCAGTTTTTATCTGTCAAAAAAGAGGAAGAATATATTAGTCAAAATATATATATATATATTTTTTAAGTAGATGGCACAGTTCCTTGCTCTACTGTATGTGGGTCACTGTGGCTCCTGCATCCTGCAGCACACACTTAAATATAGCACAGCCTCTGTGTGTGTGTGTGTGTGTGTGTGTGTGTGTGTGTGTGTGTGTGTGTGTGTGCGTGTGTGCGTGTGTGTGTGTGAAAGAGAGCTGACAAAATAGAGACATTGGTTAATTTACCAAAATTAAACCCAGCCTCTGTGTGTGTGTGTGTGTGTGTGTGTGTGTGTGTGTGTGTGTGTGTGTGTGTGTGTGTGTGTGTGTGTGTGAAAGAGAGTTGACAATATATAGACATTGATTAATTTACCTAAATTAAACCCAATTCAGTTACATGCATGTGAAATTATGAAGTCACCTTTGATTTGTGTTAAAAAATTGGGGATAAAAATCCGGATCCATCCATCCGAAACAATAAATTCAATTATACTAAAATAAACTAAATCATACAGAAATCATACAGAGGGGTTAGACCTACGTATTGCCACATTTATTTTCACACACACACACAAAAAATAGGTGGCATGGTGGTCTTGCACTTCCAGGGTTGAGGTTTTGGTTCCGGTCTTGGGTCCGTGTGTTCCTGTTGCGTTTGTATATTCTCCCTGTGCTTCGTGGGTTTCCTCTGGGCACTCCGATTTCCTCCCACAGTCCAAAGACAGATTAAGTTAATTGGTAGTCCCAAACTGTGTGTGTGTGTGTGTGTGTGTTTGCCCTGGGAGTGTGTACTTCACACTGTGCCCTAAGACTCCATAGATAGGCTTCAAACCCACATAAACCTTGTACATAGGATAAGCAATATAGATGACGAATTGTGAAAAAATCTAATTTAATGTTTTTAAACTGAATGAATAATTTCCAGGGACTGCCTTTTATTAGATGAAACACACCTTCTCACAATTGCCCAAAATCACAAAAGAAAGGAATAGGATCAATAACTAAAATAAATTGACACTTTATAACCCTGGTTTGTTTTTTTGTTTTTTTATATGTCTTTTTATTCGGGATGTCCACTTTATTCATTATAGTTACACACTGATGAGAACAATCAGTCCCAACAGCAGCCTCAATTAAAAAAGGAAAGAGGGAAAATAGGAAAATGAAATAGAGAGGCAATGGAAGTGGAAAGATCTCTTCAGTCTGAGAGAGGAAAAAGAGAGATGAAGAATGTGATAGTGAGAAGGATGTAATGCTGAATCAGGTCGCTTAATATAGCCAAACATTTTCAGTATCTGTCACAGTCCCTAACACCTCAGTAATGTGTACCTGTTTAATGGGATTAACACTCCTGTGTTTATGAGGTGCACTCACATACACACACACACACACATGCACACACACATTAGTAAAAACCCTCTAGTTCTCATCAGTGTGTGACTGCAGTCTCTCTGACCTTATTGCAAGAGTAAACAGCAGTCATAAACTAGCCAAACATGGCTAAAGCTAAGAACTAGCCGATTAGCCACACATACATCAGGAGCTGCTTCCCTAAAATGGACAGTGATGAACTTCTGAGCTGATTTATAGGTGTATTTTAGAACTCAGTGCCATATACATAGTTAAAAAAATAATGTTATTTGCAAAGTGTTTCATGCTATTCACTTTCCAAGAAGATCAATACGTTGTACCTCCTCTTTTTTTCACCATGATCATATGGTACTTTGTTTATTGTATATTTACATAGTTATTTGTTTTGATCATTTGTTGAAGTTCTTGGCATTGAGTATGTGTGTATTTTATATATTACAGTTTAGCAATTTACCAAAGATTCACTGTAAATATTTCTTGACATATTGTGCAAATGGCTTTAGGTCTTCTTAGCTAATGTACACTATAATGAAAAAATTTAGACATGGGGTAAAGTGGGCATTGGTGGCTCAGTGGTAGGTTTGTCGCCTGCCATGTGGAAGGTCTGGGTTCACCACTGGATGCAGTGCCAGTCCCAAGCCTGGAGAAAATGGGAGGATTGCGGCAGGAAGGGCATCTGATGTAAAACCTGTGACAAAGTTCTGTGTGGATTAGATGGTCTGCTGTGACAACCCCTCGATGGGAGCAGCTGAAAGACCAACAATGCCTCTGTTTTTTAAAGTAATAAACTTGTCTGTTTATCTACTGTTGTGTATATTGCATTTTATTCTCATAATTTTTCTTTATGATCATTATGAACATAATCAATGTCTTCATACAGGAATAAGTTTGGCAAATTATATATATTTTGGTCCGTATATGAGGATTGTATAGGGATAAAGAGACGATGCATACCATGTCCTCATCTCAGGACATCCAGGTCTCTGGTTCTGAAGAGGTGGATCAGAATGGATGGATCTCAAGAACACTACATTCAAAATAGGTATACACCATGTTCATCACAGTGCACCATGCAGACATCAAAACTGTACAGTAAAACAATTTTAAAAAATCAAAATGAAAGCATCTTATATTCTCCACAATAACATTTTACTTCTACAAAATATCAGGATAATAAACTTAATAATAATAAACACTGTAAACCCGAATAAGTTAGCAAAACTCAAAAAAAAAAAAAAAAGTGAGGTAATCAGTTACATTAAATATAAATACCCTTAATACTGAGCCACTAGTGCCCTATTGCCCTGATGACGTCAGACATAAAAATCGCTAGTATGAAAGATTTTAAGTTGGTGGAACTTTAAGGTGACACTTACTGTTACTTAAGTACTAACAGTTAAAATATCACAATTGGTCAACTAACTTGAAAGGTGTCATTTCTACAAACTCATAAATACCAAAAAGTTCTAAATACTCATCAAGGTCTATTAATTTTAACTAATTGTAATTATTTGTTTAAGTTAACAGTACTCAATATGTTTAATTACTTTGAGCATTAGGGTTTACAGTGTAAGGTAAACCCCAAAACATCTCAACTGAACAGGAGGAGTTCCTACATATGCAGAGCACTAGTTGGCTGCACTTTCTCTATTTTCATGAGCAATGAAAATAGAGAAATTATTTTCATAAGTTATGGGACAAATTACTGATAAGCGGTTTGATGACCAGTTGTTCGCTGGTTTCCCCAATTATTTCCTGACAAAATAAACAGAAAAAAGGTCTTAAGTTGATGCCAAGTGCTGAATTTGCATTGATCTGTTTACGAGAACTCTCAATATGCAGTCCAATCAGATGTTGATGCAATCAGAGGACAAAACAGACCTATCAGAGAAACAGCTGAGACCTTTGGAATGACCAAATCAACAATATTGTACATTAAAAAAAAAAAAAAAACATGGAATGCACTGCTGAGATCAGCAAGATCAAAAGGCATGGAACACTACAGAAGTGGATGATTGTGGAAACCCCTTCAAAACATCGAGCCAAGTCAAGAACACTCTTAGGCAATCATTGTCGAAGTCTACAGTCAAGACACACCATTATCAAGAAGGATTTATCTTAAGAAGCAAATTACAAGTAACATTAACGAACAGAAAGGATAGATTAGACATAAAAAAAACATCATAACTGCTTGCCAAGATCTGGAACAAGATTGTTTGGACAGAAACCAAGATTCATGTGTACTAGAATAATGGAAAGAGAAACGTGTGGCAAAGAAAAGGAAGGGCAAATGATCCAAAGCATACCACATCATTTGTCAAATGTTATAGAGGCGGGGTAACGACATGGGCATGTACTGTATGTCTCTCAACGAATGTGGTCACAGGTGTTTATTGATGCTAATAGGCATAGTAGGATGGATTTTGAAGGATATGGAGCTACACATACTACTGAGATTCAGGCAAAACTGACAGGACTGTGCTTCACAGTACAGATGAATAAAGACACAACACAGTCAGTCACTTGACCTTAAGCCAACTCCACAGTGTGACCTCAAAGGGTCCTTGCCACTTGACTAGTATTATTAGTAAGATGGGGAGTAATGTAGGGACTTTATCTCCTGGTGCAAATTATCTTGTTTCTATAGAGCTCCTGTGAGAAGTGGGTTTTAATCAGAGGAATAAGAGGTACTGACTATTTTTACTGAGGTTTCTTTAGGTATAGCTTCTACCTATGTATATAAAACTCAATTGGGGAAGTTCTTATGAACACAGATAATGTGGCTTGCAATCATTTATTCCATTTCTCTTGCCTAGCACTGTGCATGAAGTATCAAGAATGCATGAAGCATTTGATTCCAATCAATGTGTAAAGGTTGTATAATTTTATCTCTTTCATGAGTCCAACATGGAGATTACATGGAACCTTTCTACCCCACTCTCTGAAACTGTCCACAAAGGCACTGTTTTGGGATACCACATAACATTGTGCACACATACAAGATACCATAATCCCAGGGACTAAATCAGGTCTCAAATAATTTACTATAATTTCTACATTTATATGGCTATCTAGTTTCTACATTTTGCTTCGAATAGTCAGCGAATACATTTTTCATTATTTGGGCAGCAGAACTGCCATGTTGAATAGATCACAAAAGTTCTGTTTAAATTCATGCTCCAGAAAAGCAATACTGACGAAGACTGAATTATTGCTGCTGAAGTAACATTACCGTATGTGATTAAGTACCATTCCAAACTCTTGTCTCAAGTATGACTGTCAATCAATAGGTCAAGTCAAGTCAATTTTATTTATATTGCGCTTTTAACAATTGACATTGCCGCAAAGCAGCTTTACACAATAAAAAGAAGTAAGTTTGTATGCAATGTGTACGAATCAAAATGATAAGATTGTCCCTGATGAGCAAGCCGAGGGCGACGGTGGCAAGGAAAAACTCCCTGAGATGGTAATAGGAAGAAACCTTGAGAGGAACCAGACTCCACAGGGAACCCATCCTCATCTGGGTGATAACGGATAGCAGGGATTGATCAGCATAATAATGTGTACTGGAAGTTCAGTGTAACAGGAGATGTGTTTAAATTAAAATTAAAAGGAGTCCAGTTTGTTCCTGGAGGCTCAGGTAGACTGTAGGGGATTCCAGTCCTGAGCTATCGAACAACTGAAGTCACAGGTCCCCAGAGCATCAGAGTAGGCTGTTTGTAGGCTTTTGCCCAATGTTAATACCAGTGAAATTTGGGTGAGTGTACTTACAATACATGCATTATTTCAGCAAATTATTTAAAAAAATTTTTTTTTTTTACATTTTACTTACAATATTTATTTATTTATTTACACACTTTTAAAGTTTATAACAGGAACTCGCCTACAGTTCGGAATAAACAAAACCAAAACCTTTACCATTAATCTCTTTAGATAAGCTTCACTGGACTTGAAGTTTCTGGACATCTGAACATAACCCACTTAACCTTCCCCAAACAGTTGTCGCAAAGCATAAAGCACCCAACTGTATTGTTTTATATGGTATAGCTTTTTTTTTTTTGTCCTTCATTGGAATTATGAGGGCCACAAAGTGAGTTCCATGAAAACATTGCTTAACAAGTTTGCAGTGCAAGAACTCAAGTGGCCTGCAGAGAGCCGTGACATAATTATTTTGGGGATTTTTTGCCTAATGATACACAGTCCTCCTCACCCGACATTAGTACTTGACCTCACTCTTGTGGCTACATGAATCCCAAAAGCCATGCTCCAAAATCTAGTAGAAATCCTCCCAGAAAAGTGGAGGGCTTAATGGGCAAAACAGTACATAGTGTGATGCTCATATAGTGTAATATTACTTCCCTGCATTCTTACAACAATCAGCATCAGCAAATGTTCCATAGTGCCATTACTTTCTTTAGCAAGGTAAATGATTTTCAAAAATGGAGGGATAATTTCAAAGAGGATGCAAACCTTTAATATCAATTTGACTCAAGTAGGTGCGGTGGTACCTCGGCATACAGATCCCCTGCCTCACAAATTTTCAGCTTATGAATTGAAATTTTTCAAGAAATTTTCAGCAGCATGTGAAGTATTTTTGGCATATGAATGAATTAATTAAATTTTTTGCATCAGTGGAAAGCAAGTTTACTTATTTTTTGTGTTTTTTTTTTTTTTTTTTGCATTTTGTGCCAGATTTAGTGAAGCCATACCCCAATGGGCGCCAAGAACGTTAGCAAGAACATTACATTATTTCTGCAATGTGAATTTTCGCTTTACGGACTTAATAACAATAAATTTGTATACTGAAGTACCCCTGTAAATTGCTCAACATAAAGTTGCATAGATTGTTGCTGTGAATCAAGGAAGGCATCAGTCTGTATTATTCATTTGAGAAAGGAGAATTACAGTCTTCTTGATCTTCCTTTGTTATTTTCTACACAATCCTGCAAATGACTGCAAATTCTGTTTAATTATTAGTTAATTTTCCCTGTAGTGGAAAACATGTAAGTTTAAGGTCTGTTTTGAATTTGTAAAATTGGCATAAAAGTTAATGCTTTATGTGCCCACCATATGGCTTCCCCATTTTGTAACAATTGATATGCACTATATTTAAAACGTGAGGGACAACTGTCCATGAATTACATGGGATTTAGTAACATTATTAGTAAATACACTGAGCCCAGAATCAGCCCTACCTATTGTAAAATATTTCAATGGTCCATCTTAGGATTGCCCAGTGGCCTGTGTTGATGGGAAACAGCTTTTCAGTAAGTACTGCAACTTGAAACAGTAACTCCCAAATGCATTGTCCAAGTAATGGACAAGAAATGGGGTTTTATTTAATGGGACTCACTAAAACTCATAAAAAAAAATGTAACATGTTTTTTGCAATTCCTGTAGAAGATTGAACATATAAAGCAGGCCGTCAGTGTTATGAACAATCTTTGGGGCAATGAAAGAAGGTCCCGGAAGGTCCCAAGTTCAAACCCCACCACCAAGTTGCGAGTGTTAGGCCCTTGAGCAAGGCCCTTAACCCTCAACTGCTAAGATGTACTGTATAATGAGACAAAAATGTAAGTCACTCTGGATAAGGCAGTCTGTAATGTTGAAGAACAAACAACTGCTGAAAGCAGTGTGGTCAGATACAAAATACAGCAGTGGGAAACCTTATGGGTAATTATGGAAACCTTAACAGTAGGGTGTGTAGTTTTAGCATGAAAAGCTAGCCTTCCAACACAGATATCTGCTTTGCATTACAAGTGACTGCACCAAATGGAGCCAGATGCCAAGCTAGTCTGATGACTGATATGTAACGATCTAACAATATTTAATTGCACATAGCACACATTGGCAGTGTGTTAGTCATTGCCCTCCTAACATTTGAACAAATTTTGTTTCTAGTAGCATGTCATACGCTCAGTCCCCTTACAGATGCATAAGCAGTGCTACTGTAGCTCAAACCAGTACCTACTCACCAATAAAAGGCCTTAAAGAATTTGCCCATGCGCACAGGCAGTGGCTTGCAATTTATTTATTGCTGGGCAGTATGGGTCAATATTAAGATGGGGCCTAATGACAGTATCACAAATCATGATTTGCATGTTGTAGGTGTGAAGCAGGATTGGTTAACCCATGACCCAATGCATCAGAGACATTATTGTACTTGTATTTGGATTCAGCCAGGTCACCGTGTGTGTCTTGCTGAGGGAGATAGGATTGCTGATGAGGACAGCTCGATAATTGCGTTAAGAGTCTGCAGCTGGACCTCAAATACCACAGGCATAGGCATGTCTTCATGTCTGTAAGAGGGGCACACACACTACTTTGCTGGCTAGACTGAACATGTGGTGTATACTTTTGGCTAGGTAAAGGTGGACATTTTCACTGATGCCAAGTCACTTTAACAGCTGATCATTGTCCTCCATAGCAGAAGCACTGGCCCAGGATCTGCCCCTGTTTAGATCACACTGGTAACTTCTTTCCAAAGCTGAGTTGCAAATAAACAGAAAAAAAAAAAATCACCCCCAGTCAGTTTAATCTGTCTGGACAAAGTGTAGACTGAGGACTGCAAACTTGCAGTCCAGGAAATATACCTAATTGTATAGAAGAGAGTAGATGGGCCTTGAATGTCCTAACCTGGAAGCTGTATCAGCTATGGTATGCACATCTGAGCATTGCTACCCTTGCCTAATATACCTAATATTATCAATAAAGCCATAACAATTAATGTTGTGCATTAATTGAGAATGTTGTGCATCCCCCCCCCCCACACACACACAGAGCCTTTTCCACTTTGCTATGGTAAGTGTAGTGGTTCTATGTCCATGCTATTTTTTGCACCCGTAACTGTACAAGCCTCCCAAAACCCCACTGTAAGCTGAAATCTACACTGAGACCCGGATCAGCTATCTGCCACCAGTAATGTTAGCACGTGTTCACAACCAGAGGCACAGGCCAATATGATTTTTTTTATAAATCAATTGTCTAACCTTTTATCCTGGTAGTGCTGTATACCCTGAAAAAAACATCAAGCTGTTGTAATATTATAATATTTTATTGTACATGTGTTAATTGTAATTCATAAATTATATGCTGGAATGGATGCCAGCCCATCACTGGGCGCTACACACATTCATTCATACACATTCACAGCACGCATTTTTGGCAGGTGAAAGGAATAAAGCGCACCCAGAGAACACAAGAGTAATCCTATTTATATTTATATTTGCTTTTTCATTCATCCTTTATTCAGCCAAAAGTATGTGGACAGCCGACCATCACAATGGAGGCTATGGTGGCTAAATGGCTATTAATGTAGAATTGTTCCCTCCCTTGCTTCTATAATAGCCTCGACTTTTCAGGGTTGCCTACGTTCCACCTGTTTTTGTGACATGGTTGTAAACATTTGTGCCTGTTTAGCCAAAAGATCTTTAGTTAGGTCAGGCATTTAGGTCAGCGGAGATGGGCTGGTGTGTGTGTCATTCAGAGGGGTTGAGGTCAGCACACAGTGCAGACTTGTCAAACTACATCTGTATAGAGCTAGCTTGTGCATTAGGCATTGTCTCGCTGGAACCTGTTGGGGCCGTTCGTCCAAGTGAAAGGAAAGTTTAATGTCGATTTTAGACAATTGTATTCTTCAAGCTCTAGGGAAAGGACATATGAGTGTGATGTTAAAGTGTTTGTTCACACTTTTGAGCATGTAATGTAGTCTTCCTACTGTCTTACTTTTCAGAGTTGGAAAGAAACCACAATACAAAGACAAGATGCAAGCTTGGTTTTAAATGTCTGTAATAATGTTTATGAAACCTCTCCATTACAACAACTAGCATTAACGCAAATACAAATATCCGTGCTTACAGATCCAGTAAGAGCTTCTGATGAGCGGATGGTGAAATGGTGAGAGGGTGAATAGCTATTTCTAAATTAGACGTCACAATAAATCTCGTTGTAAAGACCCCTGAACCAACAGTCAGCTGGAAACTGGAGAAGCAGATCAAGTGTTTGGAGTCAGAGAGTGCAAAATTAATTTCACTGCACAGAAGCATGGTCTGATAGGAAAGTTCCACATAATAATAATAATAATAATAATAATAATAATAATAGACTAAATGTTATAATTGTTTATGATAATAAAATGGTATTGGATTCTCCATAAAAAAAATAATAGATTACTGCTTATCGTTAGTAACTGACCTGCTTAACAGCTGTCCGTCCCACAAGTTGCATAAGCCTCCTGCCTCCTAACATTAAAGCAACCTTTCTCTCGAATGTTTGTTATGAAGTATTGTGTGTATATGTCACCTTTTTCTATATTTTTTTCTAAAATGTTTTGATCGGATGTGATTTATATTGTACATTTGAAATAGTCTATTTCTAGCATTTATGTACGCACAAATATCAGAACCTGGAAAAGCATCATACCAGGTGACTTTCTCATGCATTGAGAAGGAATCAGGTTCCAGGTTAGATGTTGTACAAACTTATTTTTGGTTTGCCTTATGATGAGGTGATCTCTGTTTGTTCGGACTTTAAATAGCTCAACGCTGTTAGCGAAAGTTTGAATCTGCAAAAATTGAATGGTGTTTTTGATGCAGTTTATTTTTCATTATGAAGTTATCTATGTGTTTCTTGTATTGCTTTGCTATCTAGCATCCTCTGAGATTGTGAGATGTTTTAGCCAACACTTCCTGTCTATGGTATATTATGATCCACCTATCATAGTGATTGTCAAGGGTTCATTCCTAAGCTGTAGCATCCATGCAGATACGTCGCTTATATACAAAGCCTCCCAAGGACTTGGTATAAATTGACGAGTATGCCTTAAAAGCCCTAACAGGTGTGGGGTGCAGCTGAGGGTTTTTCAGAGTAACATCTGTTTTATTGTTCTTTCATTGACATTAACAATAAAGGTGCAGTTAAGAGAACAATTGCTGGCATGTGTTTGAGTTCCCTAACACCCACACAGGAACATCAGGCCTTCCTGCACTTGTATTACGCACACACACTCACACACACATTAAAATCATTCTAAGAATACGCAGTAACTTTAGTGTATAAGAAAACAAAAACAAATTGTGATTGCGATTTTATATCACCTGTTATTTTAGTTTTAGAGTGCAGATAAAACTTTTCCAAGCAGCTTAGGATTTTTTGCACATGGACAGATAATAAGTTTTCTGTCCCTGTTTGAGCCAATAGAGAATTATATACAATAATAAAATGTACTTTTGGCCCAGAGCCTGTCCTAGGATACTATGGGCATGAGGCGGTGTAGACCCTGTACAGGGTGCCAATCCATTGCAGGGCGCACGCGTACACACACACACACACACACACACACACACACACGCTGTGGTCAATTTGGGGATGCCGATTAACCTGCATTAATCTGCATGTCTTCTTTCAGAGTACATGGAAGAAATCCACCAAGCACAGAGAGAACATGCAAACTCCATGCACACAGACCCGAGTCCAAAATCGAACCTTCGACCCTGGAGGTGTGAGGCCACCGTGCAAACCATACTGTGATTGTATGCAAATAAATAAAAAAATGAATATATTGAAAACATGGTGATTCTTTTCTACAGCTATTAGCCATAACATTAAAACCTTAAACATGTGTACGTTCCATTTATGCCACCAAAACAGCTCTGACCCCTCGAGACATGACTCCACAAGACCTCTGAAGCCGTGCTGTAGTATCTGGCACCAGGATGTTAGCAGCAGATCCTTTAAGTGCTGTAACTTTCAAGGTGGAGCCTCCATGAATCAGACATTTCATCCAGCACATCCCATGGAGAATCTGAAAACTCGATCCTTAAACATTTTGACTTTATGACAATTTTGACATTATGAGCTCCATACACAGCAAGAAGTCATATGCATTGATTGATTTGATACCGTTCCAACATGAACTTTTTTTCAGAATTTATAATCTATATCAGTTCTTCTCTGTGATCAGGCCAGAAAGGCTGGCCTTTGCTTCCCTCACACATACCTTGGGTGTCCATGAACCTCTTACTCATGAGGATCAATGTAATTGATAATCAATATTAATTATATGTGGTATTAATGGTATGAATATTTCAGAGACCGTTCATCTTCTGCAGTTTTAACACACATTCTCCAGAGTTTACACAGAATATAAACTCTGGAAAGAAAAAAAACACTTTATTGAGCAGCATTAACTGTGTTAAAAAATGGTAGTGAGTCAGTGCATCAAGTGGTGGGACTTTATAAGCCAAAGAAAAACAAACATAAAGATAGAGATAGAAGAGAGATGAGAGTGAGAGAGAGAGAAATTAATGTCAAGGATGAAGGGGAACGGTATCAGATGGAAATAAAAGAAATGCATAGATTACTGTAGATCTCATTCGACTGGCTCATCCACTATAATGTTAGTGGGACTGGAAAATTTACATATAATCCTACAAAAAAAAAACTGCTTTGGTTTACGAGGACTGCCCTGAAAGGGCCTTAGATATCCTATTTTTAGAACATTTAAAAGAGGATTCTGTGATGTAAGCGGAAAGAAGGAACCCTCAGGCTGATTTTGAAACCAGGATTTCCCCACCATCCATTAAAATACTTTCACTCACTAGCGACACTGATTTATAGCAAAACAAAAATGCATGTTTTTCTATTACAACTAGAGTAACCAGCTCAGATAATGCTCATTGAAGTGCATTTTGTGAAGGTATTGATCAACAGGTTTTTGACAAAATTTAACTACTGCACACTCTGGGCCAAAGCGCAAAACTAACCTGTTTGTCTCAATGGCTCACTTGGTATGATGGGTCACATCTAAGGACATCCATGTACATGCTTAAAAGTATGTGTTCAGTGTTTCATACCTGTCACTACCAAGTATTTGACTCTTCTACAGTCTATTTGGTTTTAATTATTTTTTTGGTTCCATGTTTATAGTCTTTGCCTTTTACATGTTGTTTGCTGATCCCCTGTCCCTAGGCTCTTCATTATTTATGATTGTGTGTGAAGATTTGGATTCGTTGTTCAGCTTTTCTAATAAGGCTGTCCCCACATGCATCCACATCTGCAGCCATGACAGTTTGTACTGTAAATGGATGCGTAATTGACTGTGATTATTGATTATTATCAGGTGTACTTGAATGTGGATGATGGGAGTTGGTGGACATGTGAGAAGGCCGTGTTGTGGTGTGGGTGGTGGAGCTGTAGATGTTCAGTAACATCGAGTCAGGATGTGCAAACAGCCTGTCTGACTCAAGATATCTACAGTATATTCTTCTTATTTAAGTATTGCATGCTTGATTTAAGTTGATTAATCCTTCAAGTTAACTAGTTACACGTTTTTACAAACAATATACGATTTTTTGGTGTTTTATGTTAAATGCAAGAGAAATCAATAAAAAGTTGAATTTAAGCAGTGAGTGTGTTGGTGTATTTGTTTAAAAGCATCATTAATTAATTCGGCCATGTGGTTTTATTCCAGAATTCATTTGAACTCTCAGTATTTACTGTATGTCCCAGCAGACATGATAATCCGGTGTGTAACTGAGTGATGTAGCATTGGCAAATCAACACAGCAGGACATCAGGAGGATCGACAACTCCATATGGAGCTATGGATAAGAAAATGCTGACACGGCACACTGAGATTACAGCAAGCTCTCTAAAAACACATGGAGTTTAGCACAGTTCACACACACCCAAATATTTCATAAAATCCAAACGTCTGGGTCTAATAAAAAAAAGATTTATTTTTTTCTATCAGTTTAGAAAATTGTATCTTTCTAATACAACTCCATGCATGACAGAAGGGATCAGTCTTGCATGAGTTCGGATGAATAAATAGTGAAATGTTGGTGGAAACAGTGACATTTCTAATCAGCTTAAAAGTCACTAGTTGATTGTTGGTTTGATTGTGTAAGGCTGCTTTGCTTTTAACAATGACCATTGTTAAAAGCACTATACAAGTAAAATTAAATTTAATAATATAATACGAGATGTTTTGACATGGTTCACTTTACATTAAATAAACCAAATACATATGAAAGTTTCATTTTTAAAACTAAATGAAAAATAACTATATCATGACATTTCCCCCTCTAGATCCATGTTACATGTTTATGTTGAAAATTACCATTCTTATGCTTAAAATATCATCCAATATTTCTAGGTAAAGGTAAACATTGATATGAAATGTTTTTTTTAAACAACCAAAGAAATGACTACAATATGGATGATTTGTCATGTCTGGGTCATCTGTCTTTCCCCTCTCCTCTCCCACTTTCCTTCAAGACCTCACAAATCACAAGATCACTTGTCTCCTAATCAGAAGTGCGCAGGTGTTTTCCAGCTCTTCAGCTCACGGTTCTTTCTTTGGCTTTTTCTCTCTCTCTCTCTCTCTCTCTCTCTCTCTCTCTCTCTCTCTCTCTCTCATTGTCTAATTGTGTGAAATTGCACTTGTAATCTCTTCCCAACCCCTACCTACCCTCCCACCACTCTGTAAACACCCGAGACATTTGTCATGGATTTCAAAACCACCTGACCTCCTGTGCTCTAAAGATACTATTTTAAGATGCTGGCAAAAACTTCTGCTGCGTATGCTGTTGGAAAATAGGTTCAGCAGGACGTGTGTTTGAGGGCGTGGCAGAAATAAAGTCATCATGCATACATACACTCCTGGCGCTGGGGGAAAGTGTATTGCTGGGAGGAATGCTGGTGTTATATTACATCTAATCGGCTAAGCCCTGCATGTCTGCTATAAGCTATGGCTTAAGTCGTTGATTAGCTTAGCGAAACTCTTTCAACAAGCTTATTATTTATGATTTAGTGTTTTCTGAACTAGATATTAGATTTCATTTGGATTATTCTGATGTCACTCACTTACTCAACTGTGTTAGTTAAACATTTAAAACATCCTTTTTCACCTTTTACGTGTTAGGTCCCTGCCCTGTGATGTATTGGCACCCTGCCCTAAGTCCCTAAGTCTCCTGGGATAGGCTCCAGGCCCCTCACGAACTTGTATATAAGATGACGCGGTATGAACGATAAGTGAGTGAGAGTGTTAGGTCACAGAGCATGAATTCTAATCCACATCTTTTTTTCGACTGTAATGACATCTTCTTTGTATTTCCCCTTGAGACTGTTCAGCAAAACAGGAGCTGGAAACGCAACCCTTCGAAATGATAGACTTTTCAGAAATTTGCTTAACATTTGATACACATTTGGAAGGAAACCTATCGTATGAGTCTGGTCGTTGTGCATTTTGTGTGTGTGTGTGTGTGTGTGAGAGAGAGAGAGAGAGAGAAAACAGGCTAAGTGCCAAAAAGCAGAGTGTTTCCAGACATGAGGAAATCTTGGAATATGAACAAGGACTCTCCATAAAACCTAATGATTGTGTGGTTTGTCCATTTGCTGTTCTCAAGATCCCAAGAGGAAGTCATTCAGTGTGTGTTTTTTTTTTTAGTGCTTATCCAAAACTAATGCCAAATTATATTTCTCCAATATGATAGCATCATCTTCTAGTAATATACAATATGGTGTATAACATCGAGACAGAGACAGGCTGGTCAGAGAGACACAGCATGAGAGAAGGAGAGAGAGAACTCATTGACTCCTACTCTCTGTCTCTCTCCTTTCTCTAAGAGGGCTTGACAATGCAGACTACCTAAAAAGTGGACACACACACAATTTATTCATTTATTCATTCGTCCGTTCATTCATTCATTCATTCATTCATTCATCTTTATTAACCACTTTAACATGGTCAGGGTAAAATGCATTCAAAGCCTATCCCTTAGTACAACGAGTACAAATCAGGAGAATTCACATCAGTTCTATGCAAGGAACAATGTACACAAATAATTCACACAATTTAATGTAGCCAGTCCACCAACCGGCACGTTTCTGGGAGGAGAGAGGAAACTAGAGATCCCAGAGGAACCCCACATTGACACAGGGATAATAGGACATACAGGATACGAATGATTACATGCAGTATATCACACTCAGAAAGACATGTACACACTTCTCATCAGGTTTTTTTTTTGTTGTAAAAAAGTTTTGTTAACATTAATTTGACAATGTAACAGATGTTGGGAGGTTTTTGAACGCTAGAAGTACAAATGCACCCCATGGTAATTTTCCAAAATCTCTTATCAGAATCCTAAACCCTGTTAGAAACTCAAGGTACCGTGGATGTGGCCAGACATTGTGTGAATGGATGCTAATCAGCATTAACATTGCTCCAAATAAAGGTTAAAAGGTTTCAAGATACCATTTGCAACATTATTTTTGGATGATTATCTTAACATCATTTTGTCAAAGTCATTCTAGCTTTTAAAAATGATATTGTCTGGATAGTGGATGTCATCACAGTGTTGTTACAGCTGTATTTTAATGGTCATCCAACATTAAGGTCCTGTTGGGTTTTCGTTTTTCATTATTATCATCCGATTATGCAACGTTTTGTTCCAGTACACAAATTTGACTCAGTTAGATTCCTGCTTTATAGAGAGTTTACTTTTACTATTTCCTGGAATCGAACTAGGACATGGTGATACGATCGTCCCACTCATCTGTATTCACCCCATAAGATTCCACTTCCTAGTCATTGCGAATTCATTGCTACAATAGAGTTAGCAGCATTATCAGCTGACATGGCAAGTAATGCTATTCAGCATTACTTTTGGCTTCAAATATGAAGGTTTAGTAAATAAAGATGAAAAGGAAGAAGGGGCGAGTTTTTCCGTAAGCACATTTAACTGGAATGCACATACAGTATTAGTAGCTACAGTAGGGTTATATTTCTTTAATCTGTTTAAAATCGTTCCGATTAGAGATTCCAACATTACTGTTTACAGTACATGAACACATACGGTATCCAATGATCCAATAAAAGCAGTGTGTTTACATGCACAAAGCATTTAATCATCAGCAATCAAATCAGTCACAATAATTCTTTTGACAGGCACAAAGTGGTTCTGCTCATGCTGAAGTGTTTAAAACTTATAATTCTTATAAATCCTGTATTATGATTGGTTACAATAATTCAGTCTTATCTGTGATTAGTTAGATGTTTTACTCTGGTCATTAGTATATATAGACATATACTGACTACTGACAACAGTGAATCTTATCCGTGCAGATGCTCACTATAACCGCAGTCTTGCTCATGCAATTACTGCTTAAACAATTTTTGTTTTGCAGTGATACATTTTTTTTTTATTAATAAATGAAAACCATGCATGCTTAATTTATCCTTCATTTACTATATCAACTATATATAAAGACACACTCTGAATTGTATCTTTATATCTATTTTTTTAACACGAGCCCTCCAAGGCCATATGAACATGTTCACCATATGTTGTAGATTTTCTTCGAAGCCTCTGACTGTGTAATAAAATCAGTGCCGGCTCTTCCTGAACGTCTTGCTAAATAAGAGGTGATGTTTGCTGGTGAACTGAAGGATGTTCATTGTACACAGACAGGAATGGGTGACTGTCTTTTTTTTTTTTTTTTTTAGATCTTTACTTGTCCAGCATGTGAGAACTCAACCTCTGTTGGCCCCTTTCATTTCTAAAAAACATTTTTTTTTTTTGCCTTTACAAACCCCATCTTTGAGTCAGCCATTTTTTTAAGACTCTGAACCAAAACAGTAGTACGCGGTTTTGGATGTAGCCTATTCATTGCGTATTTGGATGGCATCATCTTGCTGCTTGTTTTCTTTTTTTTTTTTTTACATTTATTTCCTTCCTCTAGAAATTATGTGCCACCAGAATGTAAATGAACCCGTGCTGATTCAAGCTTTTATTCCCCCAACACATCCTTAGACATATAAATATTTTCAGAACGAGGAAACCATCCTCAGGAGATCAGCTTTGGGTTTCCCTCATGAGCACCCTAGGCGAAAATGGATCCTTGGGGCTCTGATTTATGGCTGCCATTTTACTCTGTGGTTTTGGGAACTCATGTGGTTGGGCAGGAAACACAACAGTGACTTAGATTTTGAACAACTTATTTGAATGACTCTTTTAAAGGCTGAATCAACTTGCAGGCATGAACTAACTTCTTAAAATTTACTCAACATGTTTCTCATTAAATCAGTTATACTGTATCTTCCCTACATGCAATAGGGAAGTGTATTTAAAAATTATTTGTAGTTCACAAAGAATAATTGCATAATTTGTAAACTAGAAGAAGTTGGGTGAAGAAATTGGTGTTTTATGAGGTTCATTGGTTTTCAATAAACATAAAATGAACTGTAATCATGTACTGTATAGTGCCAGCTGAATGGAGGAAGGTTATTAGAGAATGGATACAACTGTGTTTAATGCGAATGAAAAAAAAAAAAAAACTTTCCAAAGGAAAGTTGATATTAACTGCTGTTGATATTTCAAGTGTGAACATAAACAGTGTAATTAGTTTTTTAGCTGTCTTTTCCTAATTTAATCCATGATCTGCAGATGTCCTAAATTGCCCATGCAGTGGCTGTTCTGCACTGTGGATGCAAAATAAAGCAGATGCAAAATTCTCCTTTTAGTCATATTAGACATTCAGAAGGGGCTCCAGTTGACATGAACATACAATAAACGTGAAAAATTAAATAATTCCCTGCTGTTTGCCCTTTTCCCATATTTGTACTTAAACCGGCAAATCAGATTTTACCCCTTTTGTGACCTCATATGCCAAGAGACGCTCTCCTGGCTCAGTGATCAACCCCGCCCAGTCCTGCCATTTTTAAAAGCTGCTGTAAATAGTGGGTTGCTGCTAACTGCTACATGCTAACCTATACTCCTTTACCTCTTAGCTGTACTTTACAATTTTTATAGATAAATATTGAGAACGTCATCATAAATTAATCATCTTACGTATATATTTTCCAAAATTATTTGTAAAAAATGTGGATTTAAAAAAAACAAAAAAATGGATGGGAAATGCTTGAAAAGGTGCCGAACATGTACATTTCCAGTCCTTATGTACTGCATTCGATAGGAAAATGCATTTTTCTATAAAAGGGTGTTCAGGGACAATTCATTTTAACCTACTGACACCGAAACTGGAAAAAGACATAAACGTAAAAGAAAACCAGGCGTGCCCGAATGCGGGAGTTGCCTTTCAATGGAAGAATTCACACCTCTAAGGCTTACGTAAACCTTTTTAAAAAGGAATATAATATGTGACCTTTAAAGACAATCGTCTGTGGAGTCTGTTTGTAAATCAGCTTGCACTTTCTTTGCAGGTGTGATCAGGTTTGTGCATGTTTTTGCATGAGCAAATATTTAGTTAATTAGGACCAAAGCTGAATAACAATTTTTAAAAAAAATTGCTATAAATGTGAAGAGACTTGCCAGTGAAACAGCTTTATGGCTGAGACTCCGATCAACTGTATGCATATTCTTCTGAAATGCTCCCACAGTGTGAGACATATCAAGCAACTTATTTCTACAAAAAAATTCACACAGCTTCAATCCAAGTTGCACTTGAAACACTACTGAAAATAATAATAATAATAATAATAATAATAATAATAATAATAATAATAACAACATAGGAAAAATAAGTAACATATTACTTTTTAATGATTTATACATATGTCTACTGCTAGTACATACCAGCTATCTATATAGCTTGTAATATTTTAAGGCATTATCATCATTCTATCTAATTCAGGTTACGTAGATACAGTTTTTGCTGCTGCAGTGATAGCCTCTTGGTGTAACTATGATGCTAGCTAGTGATTACGCTGTCTATGTTTAATAGGTCAAATGACGAACATTCGGTGTAACGTTAGCCAGCCAGCTCTGTTTACTACCATATATTTGCGCTAGCTATATTTAGCTAACATGCTCCAATGACGGTATATGTTGTAACAATAGATAGCAAGCTAGCACAAGCTAGCTGGGCATAGTGAACAGTTTTTAAATTGCTGCCACCCAGTAGAACGCTGTTCTGGTCATTTCTGTTCATTCTGGCTAAAGAGAGCCTTCCAAACAGCAATTCAGTTTGATTTGACACACTTCCGGAGTGGACAAGATCATTCGCGGTGGTTCGTCTTATATCATCGACACAGCTCAGCTCAGTGCTATAATAATAACACACTCCTTTATTTGCCTGGAGGTAGTCTGGCTTGAATGGCAACCTCAATGAGGCGGCATGACTTCACACATGCACAGTAGTCACCCTCAAAGTAGTCCGCTTGTTTAAGCCTGCAGCGAAGTGGTGACACCACAAATGTCAGCTCGATTTTGTTACTGCACCTCAGGGGTTTACACGGGAAAGCCAAACGCCATCTGATTCTGGATCGCAGTTAATAATGTTCTTTCTGCTCTGCTGATTTCCTTCTACACAGTCTGTAGTGCCTTTGTCAGTGTGTTTGTGTGTGTGTGTGTGTAAAGGGGAACTCCATTCTGACCAGGCATGGCTCCAGCACTCTCTCTTTTCCCATATGATGACTCATAGAAACGTGTTGGGGAATTTTAGCCCATGTGAAAACATCAAGCAAGGCCGAATGTTTCTCCCTATTTTTAAAAATACTTATTCTTTTTTTTTTTTACTAGTAGTGGAACAATAGTTAAAAGTTTCCAACTTGAAACCTGGTTTAGCTCAGTTAATAATGATCAGTGATCCAAGCAGGAATAAACATGTCCATTTTATGATGGGCGTTGTTTGGAAATGTGAAGCAGAAATATTATTTTAATTGCCCTTATTTCCATTAACACCTTTCTTTAAATATTGTTTTTTTTTCACCCTTCCAGTTAATTGAATATTAACATTACAGGTGTATTGCTTAACGATTTAAAGATTTGGTCTTTGACTAAGTAGAGCCAAAGGAGGTTTTGTGTGTGTTGCTTCTCCGGTTGGATAGAGAGGAATGACATTTGGCCGTGATCCGTTTTTCAGTCCAAACTTGTAAACAGAAACAGATTCTGGCATTTTCTTTCTTGCTAAAAGAAAAAAAAAAAGAAGATGAAAACCCTTGCCAAAATGCCCAAATGTGGAATGGTGTTGGTGGTGTTGGTAGTGGGGGTTATGCTTTGCAGGGATTAGAGAGTGTGGTATGACATGCGTCATCCTACAAGATCCTGTTGAGTTTACACAACCTTTCCTGTAAGATCCAAATTATAACACATGCTAAAGTTCATACTGTATTGTAGACAGATGCTAGTCCTCTCTTAGTAGTTCCTCCAGATGGACAAGCTGAGGACATCTTGGATGAGCAGATATCACTCGGCACTGACTTACACTACCCATCAACCCTAGCATGTCACATGTAACTACTTGCGTCTCAGTATATCTTGTCCTAGTTTTACAGAATCTCTCGGGTCAAGCTTTTGCTGTTGTTGTATCTGTCATTAGAGTCGTAATTTGTTGTAGTTGTTGTTTGTTGTTGTGCGTACTAAGGTGGCACTTGTAGTCAGTATGTTTCAGCTTAAAATGTACAGTCCATGTTTAAAGTTCTTGTCTATGTTCACAGTTCTTTTAGTTTGTTCGGTTTGTACTTTATATAATAAATTGCACTTAACTTACTCTTCTAACAACGGAAAGCAAAAAGATGCTTTAACGATAGACGTTTAAGTCAGACTGGGACTTGTGCAGAATAGCAGAACCCAGTTGTGACAGTAATACTACCTTGATTTGTCTATATAATTCCCTTCTATAATAATGAATTTATCACAGTGTTTCACTAGCGCTTGATTACCATCAAGGTAGAAAGTTCCCTAGTAAGACAAGGACATGATCAGATTGCTTGCTTTACATCTGAAAGTCCCTGTAATGCGCAAGTGGCGTTCATCAATTATTGTGTGATTCAGTTTCCACAGACAGATGCATCTCTTCCACAAGTTGGTGAAAGTTATTTTCCAGGATCAGATGTTCCACTCGCTGAATGTTCATGGGAACGACTCCAGTGGGCCCCGAGCCACCTCTGGCTGGATCATTCGTCATTCATGGACGTACAGCCCTCCTTAAACACCGTTCAAATTTTTAACTGCGGCTAAAAGTCTAATCACCGTACTGTGCTTGAAGTCTGAATGGTTTTATGCTTTCATTCATGATAACTTTCATCACAAATCCTGACTTATGTTCAGCCTTTATTGATCACACATACATTACTGCAGAGTGAAATTCTTTATTCTTCGCATATCCCAGCTTCTTGTTAGTAGGCAGGTGTCAGAGCGCAGGGTCAGCCACTTTTTTTTACGGCGCCCCTGGAGTAGACAGTGTTAAGGGCCTTGCTCAAGGGTCCAAAAGCTAAAAACCTGGCGGAGCTGGGGCTCGAACCGCAGATCTTCCGTAAATCAGAGCATTAACACACTAAGCCACCACTGAACGCTTCTTGCAGTTTGAAGGTCTAATATGATTTGATCTTGGCATCATTTTTTTAATCATCACAAAAATCTCCAAGTTTAACTAGGTTGTGAACACTTTTTTTTCTCTCTCTACTACACACACACACAAAATGAGGATGTGTTCATATCTGTAAACCTGTTAGAGCTGATCAAACGTTCATTCAGGTCATCAGCTGACTTCATTTCATTGCCAAGGATAGCCTAGGATTGTCCAGCTGAAGAAAATCATAACACTGCCTCCAGGGGCTTGTATAGTGGGCAATATACATGATGGGTGCATCGCTTCATGCTCTTCCCTTTTTACCCTGATGCGCCCATCAATCTGGAATATGGCCAAACACATCAGATCACAAGGCCTTCTTCTTTTGCTCCAAACTTTAATGCTCCCAAGCAAATGGAACCTTTTTTTCTGATTAGTCTCACTAACAACTGGTTTTCTTGCGGCCACACAGCTGTTTAGTCCCAATCCTGTGAGTACTTGTCACACTGTGTGTGTGGAAATGCTCTTCCTCTCCTGTATGAAAAAAAGCTGTGATTTGTACTGTTAATTTCTTAACATGCTTTCTTAAGATGACTTTTGGTTGGACCACATTTCCTCGGTGAAATTGCTGAGTCAGCAGTATCCTTTCAGGTTTTGATAATGGTTTGGACAGCCCTTAACCCAGTTCCAGTCATTTCTATGTTTTCTTCGCTTGAATAATTCAACCCTTCAAAAACGCAGATTTTTTTGGCCAGGAAATGTGTAAATTAGGGCATTCATTAGGGCAGTCATTGGTCATTTCTCTTTGTTACATGCAGTACAAGGTATAAAAAAAAGTTTTCAATTAAGGTTAAACCCATGAATGATTAACATGTGACTACTTGTGTGTGTGTTTGTGCGAGAGAGAGAGAGACAGCATATTTCAGCAGCACCACCTAGGGTATTCTATAAACACTACAGCCCTGATACTTTCCTACTTTTCTTTTTCTCACCCTAATTTAAAAAATCACTTTAGTCTATACCTTTAACACTTTTTTGATGTCCCCGAGACGTAAAAGGTGCAATAATAAAGCTGAATTTTAGAAACACTCACAATAAAAAATAAACACCAAATCATGCCAATGCAAACGCTTTATTATAGTTTTCAATTCGCGGTTTGTCGCTTGATCATTAACAATGATTTCTTTTCTTTCTTTCTTTTTATTATTTTTTTTTTATAAGAAAACCAAAATCAAGTTTAGCCTGTGTGTCGTGACAGGTGAGCAACCATCTATCAATTCAGTACAAAAACAAATGCCACTAAAATGATCAGTAAGGGAAAGTGTTTGGCATTTACAAAAAAAAAAAAGAAAAACAACATAATTTTACATATTATTCTATGTGCTGAGTTATTAGTGCAAGCACAGGACTTTATTTTCCACAAATATCTAATGTGCTGATGAGACATTATTTCTAAGTGCCTAGAATAAGTTTCAAATAATGTTAGCACTTTCTTTTTGTATTCATCTTTAATATATAAGGAATAAGCTATAATTACAAAATTTGCTGTATAGATCAGCCTAAACAACCATCATTTGCTCTTTAGCTAGGGTGTGTGTGTGTGTGTGTGTGTTGTACGTCAATACAAACTGTACAGTTGACAACAATGCTACAATGCGATATAGCGAAGGAAGTCTATGAACATTACCTACAAAAAAAGGTTCCTAGTAAAATCAAAGGTTATTCAAAGACAGAAATATAGGCACAACCATAAAACAGACTACACATGCGCTTTGTGCAATAGTGTGCATTTCTGTGTACAGCAGTAATCTGAACTACACAGTCACCTGCAATACTGTCATTCACGTAATGTTTAATATAGAAATGAAAAAAATTTAAAAAACTTAACAGTGATAAAAAAAAACAGAGGTGATACATTCATGGCATTTACAGTGAAAGCACTTCTTCCAGTTGGACATTTGATTGTATAGCATATTCGTCTTACCAAAAGGGACGCACGAGAGTCTCCTGCACTGTAGTATCATGTCCTTAATCACGTTCATCTCGCTAGATAGCTTAAACAAATTAGGATAAAACCATTCTTTACACAAAACATGTATAAAGTCTTGTGAAGTCTTATCTTATGAAGTGACAAATGCAAAATTAAAGTCAGTACAGGCAGACGATACACTGACTTTCTTTTTCAAGCGAATAGCTTTGAGCTTTCCCACATTCCCAAATTTGATCCTGAACTGATGCGGCTTGAGATCGTAGGAAATCGAAGGACAAAATAATTTTGACGCCTCGCACCATGACCGAAGTTTGATGAACTTAAAATAAAGTCATGATGCGAGGCATTGAAATAGATTTTGAACTGTATTGACTGACTAAAAGCCCATTGTAGCAGTTATTCATAAGCTGTATGAAGATGGTTGGTAGAGGTTTGTAGCTGGTGCGCAGATGAAGGTGGTCAAGCTGCTTCATGAGTCCAAATATGTACCAAATTCCTTGCTTAGTGTATTAGTGGATAACGTCTGGATCACTTGTGACAAAGTGGTGGAATAAATCTGCTAAAATGGCTAAATTCAATCCTTGATGATCCAATAAACTACTAAATAGTACAGATACTACAGTGCATAAAGTTATGCTTGGTACATAAGTGATTGGCAGGTTCATAGCTTCTGTTGTCACAGGTATCGAGGTCGCCGTGAGAAATCATAACAATTCATAGCAAATCATGAGGTGCATTAGGTACTTTGCAGGTAAATAGTGTATTTTTCGCAAACACCCTGTGATCGTTCAGCATGACTTTGGCATAGTCTGTATCAGAGCGACTTATAGACATAATGTGATTACATTATGTGTATAAGTCAAGCAACCAAGGACGCCAGGAATTTCAAGTGGGAAAAGTTCTACGTGCTCTTGAGCAAGATTCAGGAATGTGGGAAAGTCCCTATAACATCGACAGTATCCTGACACCAATGCTACTTCTATATAAAAAGTTTGTGGGTAGTAAGAATTAAAAAATATGGACATGATGAATTATGCATCTGAATTTTCAAGTAGGAATTAATTAATATTAAATTAGCAGTCAAAGAACACCCAGCATGCCGTTCTGCTAAAATCGGTTCCAGATGAACAGATTCATAGAGCCGTGCTGAAGTAAGTCCACTTAAAGCTACCCTGTAGTTGATAACACGCGCATGTTGGCGTCCCCTCACAACACCATGCGAATGTTCAAAGTAAAAAGGGGGCGGGGTTAATTACATCGAAACTGAGCCAGCTAGCACTGTAACAGAGTGACGTTCTTACGGACAGATCGAAAACCTACAAATGAACTCTAAATGACGGCTTTACTGTATATGCTGCTAAAACGCTGGTTGATGTTTATTTCACTTATAAACACACAGTTTTGTCATTTATACTGTGTAAATGCAAGTGTTGCTTAATAGCTGCAATAAAAATGGCAAAATGCTGTAAGTTAAATAGTCTGTTGTCCTTTTACACGCCTATATTGTCTCTGTCCCAAACACTAGATTTCATCTCTAATTAATATTCTTCCCAGAAGAGCAAGCATTTAGGTCTTACTTTTTAAAACCTGATTAGATATATAATTGCAACAAAAAAAGAAATTGTGAAGAGACAGAGGATTCATTTCATATCTTTTGCACTCATATAAGAAAATAATCTCTCTTATTATTTAAACACATCTTTTATCTTTCTTTTGCAAAATAATAATGAACGCATCCAGTCGCTCTTGCAGACGTACATTACAACAACCTGTACACGTGACATTGTGTGCAAATGTCTAGCCATGTGCCAATGATCAGTTAGTTGATGCCCAGAAGCACTATATTGAAATCCCAAAGGCATCAGCTCTCCTAAGCTGATACAGACAGAGGCCACTGTTACACAAGACTCCAGAATTTGAAGGGATATTAAAGGAACATGTGTCTCACCCGTCTGTACATTTGGCAGAATGAACCGTCGCGTTGACTAAAGAAGAATATGTGCAGTAATATTTCTCTGAAAGCTTCTCTGAATAGCGAACGCAAATACATCTCCAATAAAACGGTTGAAAAGCAAGCCAACTAGAAGCAAAATTTGGAACAAGAAATTTAGGCAACTGATGCGTTTTTGTGTTTGTCAGCCGGCAGAAATCATTGCTTATGATTAGCTAGCTAATTTAGCTCATTAATCAAGCACTGCGTGTAAAACACTTAGTCCTATTCACTTCACTCTCTTACAAAAGCTCCATGAAATGCTAGTCAATGAACGTACAGAAATCTTCTAACTGTAGAACTGTGTAAGCAATGCTTTAAACTTTAAACAATAAACTTAACCGAACCATACTGGCACATGTCTATTGCTCTGTGAGTGAACTTGTCCCACTTAGCTTGTGCTTCGGTTTATTTTCTCTTGCGTCGTAAATCCTAGCACTTTCATGGCTATCATTCTGTTTATGCAAGCTAAACGCAAGGACACAAGCTACATTGTCTCTACAGGAGGATGATGATGATGATGATGATGATGACGACGACGATGAAGAACCTCCAGAGTTGCCTTATTGCCACTGAAAAGTAATTGCATTTTCCCAAAGGTCCATTCTACATGACACACACATACACACAGGCATGTGCACTTACTGTACTTATTAGGGGTCCGATAAACCGTCATCATCGGGTGTAAGATGCAAAAGAACCCTGTCTAATAATAATAATAATAATCATAATAATAATAATAACAACTGATTATGGCTCAGTACATTCCTCTAGTACACTAATACATAAAGCCAGTGCTGTTTCAGCATTTTCCCCCCAATAGGAGCAGATTCATGTCTATACATTTTACAACAGATTTTTACATCTTTTACAAACCCTAAAACAGAAATAGATAAATCATATTTCTGCTGCGACATATTTCAGAGTGCAACATGGTGTTCTAGAGGTACACTAAATATCATACAGCAAGACTATGATTTGATGTACAGGGATTATTTTGAAAACGACACACACCTGTGCATGCTGACACAGTAAAAAATCAGATGGCAGTAAGAGGCAGGCGATAGTTATTGCCTCTCAGTCATTACGAGGATGGCATGTCTTTTTAAGTGGTTAATATTGGTTCATTGTTCTATCTAGTTAAATCTGTAAGACCATAGACTAGCCAGATAAAGTTAATTAGTAAAAAAAAAAAAAAAAAAGGGAAAAAAAGGCAGAGGGTGGTTCTGGTACAAACGTTGGTGAAGGTGCTATGTTGTTAGCAAAGTGCTATTTGTCGTATGCTTTCTTGTATCTGCTGATTTCAGCCAATAACATCGAACCATCCTGGACTGATTTTTAGTAAAGATTAACATCATGTAGCACTGTTAGATAACTAAAGCAACTGACCCAAGCGGAGTGTGTGTATGCACTATTGAATTTTACATTATATTCTAGTTGTATCACTTGTTTTTTTTTTTTTTATCTCATCAGTTTTATATCTCCTGATTAAGAAAATGTTGCTGCGCCTCACTACCCCACCACAAGGTGGCACAAAATGCCAAACTTTACTTCTACAGGATAGGTCTAGTGCTTGATTTCCAGGATGGAAGGATTGTGGTCCAGTATAGCCAGGATGATCTTGTCCATGTACTGTCGGAGGCGGAAGTTGATTTCCTCTTGTTCCTTCAGAGCCTCGACCAACTGCAGGACGAAAAATGGACAAGTACAAATGCATATCTACACCTTTTTGTGTGTCATGCCGTTTTATAATGAATTTATTTCATTGAGCTCTCAGGTAAAACATAATAAAGATAATAATCAGATTTCTTACTTTATTACTACAACTGTTTTACAGTTATTATGATTTTCTACTATAACCCGTGACAATTATTCAGATCTATAAAAATACCACTTAAGCGCATCCGCAAAGAATTCTATTGCACTAAAACAGGCTCACAAACCAGAATATAATGAACATTAATTCAAGAGCAGATTATAGAGCCACTGCCGCTCTGAATGGAGATCAATACAGAGAGCCACTAGCAGACACAGTGTTACTACCACACAGAAGATTTACATTATCATGATAATGCCGGTTATAATGTATGGAAGAGCATAAATAGACACGTTTGGATATCTGCAAACAAAATTTGTACTAATACTCTAAGGAAGGTGAATGTTTCTTAAACAGGATCATTACTGGTGATGAGACATGGATTCATCACTACGAGTGTGACAGTAAATGGTATGGAACAGAAGCATCCGCAATCACCGACCAAAAAAAAGTTAAAAAACCAACCAACAGATGCAAAATGTATTCTGTTTTCTGGAATTCTCAAGGGCCAGTATTGGATCAATATCAGGAAAAAGGTTCAACAATCAACAGTGCTCATTACAGTGAGATGCTTATTGAAGAGCTGAAGTCTAAACTTTGTATTAAACACAGAGAACTGCTATCCAATGGCGTTGTGATCTTGCATAGCAACTAGTGATGGGTCGTTCTTGAACGATTCGTTAATTCTGAGCCGGAAAGAGAATTGATTAGTTCATCTTTCGAGTCTTCGGGTTTCCCGAGTCGTTCGCTCATCATGTGACAGCCCCATAAGCTTAACCTGTGATGAACGAGCTGCTCAATACCGGGAATGGCCCAGGTAAATAATGAATGAATCTTTTCTTTTTTTTGCATATGTAGTAGATGATAGGGAAGTAACACAGAACATTTTAACTACATTTTGTTATTAATATTAACAATTAATAAAATGAACGAAATGACTCGAAAAAAGATTTGATCGTTTTGCTGAACTTCCCATCACTAATGACAATGCACGTCCGCACACTTCTGCCCATTACTGTCGACACTGCAAAATCTTCGTTTTGAGGTGTTAAAGCATCCTCCCTATAGTCCTAATCTTGCTACATCGGATTTTCGCCTGTTAAGTCTGAAAGCGGCCCTACAATGGTGAAGATTTGCTTCTAATTAAGAACTGGAGACAGGATTGCATTTGTGGCTTCCTGCTCAGCCTAAAGCATTTTTTCAATGAGCGAATACTAAAGCTTGCTGACAGATGAACAAAGTTTACTGAAAAGTGAGGAGATTATGTCGAAAAATGATGCATTTGTAGTTAATTAAAATAAATTCCACAACAAGAGTGTGTATCATTTTTGACAACCTCGTTCCAGGAATATTTTAATTGGACCTATATTAGACAAAGTGTAGTGCTACGTTTCAGCCACTAGTGGGCAATGCTCCTTCTGCCTTTGCTCACTACTTCTTGTTGAAAAAGTTGAATGGTGATCGAGTGAATTTGTTTTAATGATTTAGGAGTCATGGTTCCAGTTTCGTCCTAAACACTTCAATCATTTGTCCCAAAAAATTCTCATAAATTCTCAGAATGGTCTAACAAGTTTATTATAAACGTTCAAACCTACATTGGAGTCTAAGAGATCAGTAATGAACGTTTAATACAGATATTTCATTATGGATGACAGTGTCAGCTATAGTGTGAGTGAACTGTTTATTTCCAGTTTTGTATGGTCTCAAACTTTTGGACCCCACTGTTCTGTGTCAGTGATCTGATCTGAATGGTTCCCCGTGGACACTCGTAAGTACATTCGCCAAAAGCACCATTTATACCCCAAATTCACCCTCAGTCTCAGTACTGTAAATGCTGCTGTAATCATAAAGAGTTTTTAAACTGAGTTAAGGGTTCCTACTTGAAGGCCATCCATTTTATGAAGAAGTTGTACAGTACGTCAGCCATTTTAAGACACGCTAGAACACATTAACGGGACTTCTTGATCATCGCTATTTTAAGGGAACCACTGAGCACACAGCAGAGCCCTGGATACCTGATAGTGATTTAATCTTGATCTTCTGCCAGCAGGAGCAAAGTGTTGATCGCAGATGGATCCAATTATGTGGATTGCAGTGATTGCTCAAATGCTAACAGTATAACGGCACTTAAACATCTCAGATGTTCTCACAACAAAGGATGAGCAAAGAGGATGTCTAGTGAATGACTTTTTTTTTTTTTTAAACAACAAAGCTGCCTATGACCATGAGACCCAGATATCCTCACGCAAGCCTCTTCATCTTTGTTTCTGATGCGTTATCTGTCTCCTTAACTGTATGAATGATTTGTCTCACCTCGTCTCTCGATGCGTTGTCGATCTCAGTGGCGAGACTTTGAGCTTTAGTGTGGCAAGCGAACAGGTTTTTAGCCTCGTACAGACTGAGACTGAGAATCTGTCCGTTCAGATCATCGTTCTGGTCCCGCAGTTTATGGTTTTCCTATTTGGAGAAAAAAAAAAATTAATAGCTGATGTAGAGGGCAAAATATCATCAAATGTGTAACAAGTTTTTTTCTCCACAATGCCGTGATAATGCAATCGCAGACATGGTAAGGGGTTTTTATACCTGCCGCAGGCGTTTCACTTCGTGCTCGAGCTCGATCTCACGTGCTCTAGAGCTGAATTCAGACAAGGAGTTTCGTCCACGCCCAGGTTTCTCTGTTTCTAACTTAAACATCTGCAAATGCTCCAGCTCCCGACGCAGGTCCTCTATCAACTACATACAACACATGCAGGGAAAAGTGATAAATGCACAAAAAACAGAGGATATATTAACATCCGTTGCTGCTATACAGAATAAATTATCACCTTATGATTCGAAGGTTAAACTACTGTACGCTGTGGTATCACTATTGCAATCAACACCATTAAAAGACTATGAAGTACTATGAAGTATAAAAGAATATGAAGTACGGATCAGTGTAAATAAATCTCCAGTCACTCTATTAAACTGTGGCACTGTCATTATAAATCCAGGCTTTTCATTTTTCAATGAAAATGATGACATCAGAAAATCTTATAAGGATGTCTCATGCACTTACGTTTGTATCTCTTTTCAAAAATGCACTGCTGGACAACAGAGATTGGAGAGTGAGGATAATACAGTGAACCTCGGATTGCGAGTAACCCGGTTTACGAGTATTCTGCAAGACGAGCAAAGATTTTTAATAAATTTTGACTTGAAAAACGAGCCTGTCTTGGTTTACGTTTACGAGTTACGAGTTTTACGAGGTTACGAGTTTTTTGACACCGACACACACACACTCTCTCGACTTTACACCCCCCCTCCCCGGCTTCACACAGACACACACACTGAGGGAGGAGGAGTTTTACTGTGTAAGACGAGGCGAGGGAAGGGGCTAATTCCACACACACACATACACACACAAAAAACAAATACACCGCGTCTGCGCGCACAAACGGAAACACTTATCTGTTGGAATTTATTTAAACTTTTTTTTAAAGGTAAAGTGCAGGTTAATTTGTTGTTTACTTTATATATTGTATAAAAAATTTTTCTGTATGTATTTTTTTAGGCTGTGGAACGAATTATTTGAGTTTTCATTATTTCTTATGGGAAGATTTGATTTGGTTTATGAGCCCGCTTCCGGAACGAATTATGCTTGTAATCCAAGGTTCCACTGTAATGTGATAACTGAGGGATTAAAGAGCAGAGTCTCACTTCCTGCATGGCTTCTCGTTCTTTCTGGAATTCGTGTCTGTTCTGCCACAGTTTGTCCATCATCTTCCTATACAGATCCATCTCATCCTTTAGACGCAGACTTGTGTCTTCTAGCTTGTCAGTCATGCGCTGCTTCTCCTGCAACATGATGAAGGAGAAGAAAAAGAAGAAGAAGAAGAAGAAGAAGAAGAAAAAGAAGGAAGAGATTGTGTTCATTATTCTGAAATTCTGAAAAAGTTCTGAAAATGCTGGTCATGAACATAATAAACTGTTTCATGATTCTAACTACAGTACAGATGATAATTTACATAGACAGGGATAATGAGAGTGATGATGACACTCACCTGGTCCAGTTTCTCAGTTTGAGACTTTAATCGGCAAACGTTCACCTTCATCTCAGAGTTCTCTTCCTCTAGCTGTTGTATTCTGGGAATTTTTTTTATGGCATAAATGGCATAAATTATTTGCATTTGGGAGGACTATGACAGATATACAACAGATTATATTCTAATAAACAACATGACTGTTGACGTTTAATCTGCTCTCTGCCATCTTAATGCAATATATATTACAACATTAGCTTTCAATGGTATGCATGTAGGAATTACACACTCCTTCCAGGGAAAATTATGAGGGTTATGTTCAGGTCAAACTAGGACTTGTAATGAAATATTTCATTAATGAAGGAGAAAAAAATAATTTTACAGATAAACGGTTGTTTTTGTGAACATCCAGCAAGTGGAACGACTGGTCCTTGAAAATCGATGGGTAACTTCTGTTGGGAACTGTGCACACAATAAATCACCAGCATCCATTGCACATTAAAGGAACTAAGCTGGGAGTTATTGCAACATCCCTCGTCCAGTCAAGACCTCGCTTCAAGCCATTTCCACATGCTTGAGCCACATGGGAGGACATTGTTTCAAAAGTGAAGCTGGCGGTCCGATCATCGCTCCGGCGTACTGAGAAATCTTTCTACCTTGATGGCATCCAAGCACTAGTGAAACACTCGGATAAGTGCATTAGTGTAGCAGTTAATTATATGGACAAATAAAGAGAGTCCTTTTATTTTGAAAAAGTCCTGGTTTGACTTGAACGCCCTTTGTAGTTTTACGCTAATGCAAAATATAACCGTATATAAAGAAACACAGAAACCAGTCTAAAGACTGCAAATTAATGAACTCGGGTCTTGTTTCAATATTAGCATACAAAGACTACACCCAGGGCCAATAAGATCCCGGAGTGTATGTTTGTTTGTGTTTGTGTGTGTGTGTGTGTGTGTGTGTATATACCTGTTGGAGAGGAGCTCTATTTGATTGCTCTTGTCTTTCTCCATCTTGCTGTAAACCTCTCGGTGTCTCTTCAGCTCCTCCTCCAAACTTTGCTCTGCTCGGGTCTCCTGGTCCTTAATCTGCTCCTCCAGTTCATGTACTCTGCACACACACACACACACACACACACACACACACACACACACACACTGTATTGCACTCTGAGGTACAAGTATGTGCATTCAGAAGATTGTGACTTCCTCATAGATCAGATTTCTGTGTTAGTTTTTATGACTACCTTAGCTAACGCTGTTGCTAGGCAACTGTGAAATAAAGCTGCTGAACATAAACTAGCCAATCAATCGCTATAGCTAACAATTGTGGCCAACTAGCTCATCTTCTATCCTGACAATGACAGACGTAATGATGCGAACTGAGACAGAACTGCTTTAAACGTCAACATTTTCCCTTAGATATGTCGTTAAATTACTAAGGGAAAAATGTGAAATGACTACAATTACTCTGTGATTACAGAAGAACTGGCACGGATTTACCCATATTGAGTAGCATCATTATTCAACTCAGGAACTCAAAAATGTAAAAAAAAAAAAAGAAAAAAATATCAGCGGAAAGATTCTTCTATGTGTATTCTCGTTATAGTAATGAGCACAGAACTTTGGCTAACTGCAGCATTATGATTCCTGCTGTCACATTTAGTAGTATGTTGAAGACATACTACGCCATGATGTACAGTCTTATGCCTAAAAGTTTAGGCACCCCCTGATAAATAACAGATTTTGGAGATTTTTTAATTGAAACGATGTTAACACAGTCTCTCTTGGTAATGGAAAAAAATGCACAAACTTTTCAGCAAACATTGATGCATAGTTACTTTTTATGTCATAAATTGAACAAAGATACAAAATAAAAACATTATTGTGGCACTGTGCAAAAGTTTGGGCACCCTACATAAGCAGTACTTAGTAACACCTCCTCTGGTAGATATCACAGCTTGCAAACACTTTTTATAGCCAGCTAAAAGACTTTCAGTTCTTGTACTTTAGATTTTCTTCCATTCTTCCTTGCAAAAGGCTTCTAGTTCTGTAATATTCTTTGGTCATCTTGCGTGCACAGCTCTTTTAAGATCTACCCACAAATTTTCAATGATGTTTAAATCAGGGGAGTGTGGTGGCCGTTCCAAAACCTTCAACTTGCGTCTCTTGAGGTATCCCATAGTGGATTTTGAGGTGTGTTTAGGATCATTGTCCTGTTGTAGAAGTCCATCCTCTTTTCAGCTTCAGCTTTTTTTACAGATGGTGTGATGTTTGCTTCCAGAATTTGCTGGTATTTAGTGGAATCCATTCTTCCCTCCACCAGTGCAATGTTTGTGCCACTGGCTGCAACACAACCCCAAAGCATGACATATCCACCCCCATGCTTAATAGTTGGCGAGGTGTTCTTTTCATGAAATGCTGCTCCTTTTTTTCTCCAAACATGCCTTTGCTGATTGTGGCCAAAGAGTTCTATTTTAACTCCATCAGTCCACAGCACTTGTTTCCAAATCACATCAGGCTTCTGTAGATGTTCTGTTGCATACTGCTGACGTTGGATTTTATGATGGCAGGTAAGGTTTTTTTTCTGCCGACTCTTCCATCGTGGCACAGTGGAACGGTGCACCACCACTCCTGAGTCTGCTAAATCTTTCTGCAGGTTTTTGCAGTCAAATGGAGGTTTTGATTTGTCTTTCTGACCAGCGTACGAGCAATTCTCTCTGCGAGTTTTTTTGGTCTTCCAGATCTCATCTTGACCTCCACAGTTCCCCTGAACTGCCTTCTCTTAATTACATTTCTCACTGTGGAAACTGCAAGCTGACAACGCTTTGCTATCTTGTTGTAGCCTTCTCCTGCATTGTGGGCATCAATAACTTTCATTTTCAGAGTCTTACACAGCTGCTTAGAGGAACTCATGGTCGTTGAGTGTCCGCAAGTGTGTGCACAAGGTTTGAAGAGTCAAAGTATTTGTAAAGCTTTGAAATTGCCATTTATTAATCACATCTGTTGCCATGCATCAGATCTAGCGAGCTGATTAAGGTCTGAAACCTTGTAAAAAAAAAGAATCTGAGACTCTGGAACTCTTAGGTGCTCAAACGTTTGCAATAATGTTGTTGTTGTTTTTTGTTCAATTTATGGCATAAGAAGTAACTATGCACCAATGTTTGCTCAAAATATTGCCCATTTTTTCCATTTCCAAGAGAGACTGATAACATCTTTTCAATTGAAAAAAATCACCAAAATCTGTTATTTATCAAGGGGCGTCCAAACTTTTGCATAAGACTATATGTACCTGTGAACCAGCTGCGTGTTATCCTGTTTCAGTTTGGACTTCAGGTCCCCGTTTGCCAAACTGTCGTTCTCCAGCTCCGTCACCTTCTTCTCCAGGTAACTCACCTGATATAACACACATACGCACGTTTGTCTTTCTCTCCTGGTACATGAACTTGCATTCACATCATTGTTAAAGCAGGTAATTAATTCCATTCAGTTTTATATATAAATCAATTATGGAAATTAGTTTGAAATGTCTAAGGAAATTTATATAAATCAAAATGATCACATTGCCCCTGATGCACAAGCCAAGGGCAATGATGGCAAGGAGAAACTCCTTCAATATGGGGAAACCTTGAGAGGAACCAGGCTCAACAGGTAACCCATTCTCATTTGGGTGATAATTAATGTTATTTAATTGCAATACCCTTCAATGGGACAGACAGTTAAGGCTCTGAGTTTCTGAATGGCGGGTCGATGGTTCAATCCTCGCCACCGCCAGGTTGCCAATGTTGGGTTCTTAGGCAAGACTGTTAATCCTGCGGCCCATCCCACCCAGCCAGTGCATGCAGTTCCAGTCCCAAGCCAGGTTAAAAAAATGGGACAGTTGCAAAAGGAACGGCATCCAGTGTGAAACTGTGCCACATCTTTGTGGATCAAATGAATCAATGTGGAACCTGGATGTGCAAGGCCATATTGCACACCACTAAGCCACCAATTTCAAAACCAGCAAAAGGTTAAAACTGTTAAAACTTTTTAGATTTTTTTGCTACTGAAGACAAACTGAATGCAATCTTTAAACACTTCATACATTTTCTAGCTGTATTAAAAATTCAACAGTTTTCAACAACGGGGAGCCGACTGATGTGGTCTAGACTTTGGGATGCATTGCCGTGTGTGTGTGTGTGTGTGTACGGCAATGAAGATCTGTGTACCTTTTCAGTGATGTCAATGTCACAGGAGTCGATGCTGTCTCGGAATAAATCCTCAGTGCTGCCATGACTACTGCTGAAATTACTGTGATGAAAAAGCTGTCTGTTTACGTAAGAGAAGGAGAGAGACAAGGGTGTTTATGGAATTTATTAAATATTATTGCCTTGTATACTTGTCCAGTGTAGTTGTGTCCCTGTCACTATGGGACCGGATGTGCTGAAAAGGTTCATACAGTTCAAGCCTAGGCAAATCCCTGTACCGAATAAATTAGACAGCAGTTAAGCTAGAAGATATTTGACTAGTGACTAGTGAGGGCTTCTTTATCCGTATGAACAGTTTGAAAGCAAAATGCGAAAATCCATTTTTTTTTTTTTTTTTAGACTTTTACACATTTTGGCAAATTCTTTTTCTCTGACACAAAAGGTTGTCTTCCAAGTTTTAAGCAAATTATGACAAGTAGCTCAAGTCAAGTGTTCAGAAAACCAAACGTCTAGCTCTGCAAATCAGCTTTTGCAATAAGTGAATTAAAAGCATTCAATGGATTTATGAACATTGATAAGACAAAAAGAGGACATTTTCAGTACAGTCTGTTCCTAGCATTGTAGCCCCTCCAGCAGTAATAAATGATAGGTACGTGTCGCTTAATGTCCAGGATAATTCTGTATAATCAAAATGTGATTTGATGTTGTGAACCCAAGGTTATATCATTATAAAAACACAGCTATGAGATTCATGTAGGGCAAGGACTGTGGTGATGTTAGGTTGTAGTGCAACTATCTGTTTAATTTCCCAAAGGATACAGCACTTTCATTTGCTCCTTTCTCCCGCTATCACTTGCACTGGTTCATATTTTTGTAACTCAAACTCGGGTTTAGGTAATATTGGCGTGTCTGCGGCTACGTTCACATACAAGCCACATTGTTCAGGTCAGAATTTTTTGGTCATATCAGATTTGCATGTTATAACAATGTACATTCATAATTACATTGACATTTATCTGACTGTAATGTGGAAACATCTGTCCTGTATGCATGCACACATCACTGCGTTCATTTCAAACTATGAATGCAATTTCAGCAAAAATTTAATTTGCAATCTCAGCAAAAATAGAATTTGGATTTTGCTCTTGAGGATGGCAAGTAGTTAGTCGCTTTATTTGTTGAGGATCAGAAGAAAGAAAAAAAACAGACACCTGTTTTTTTTTTTGTTGCTATTTTAGCAGCTGTTTATAGTCTAGCATTGACTATAGTGCACTGACGTCAGCAGACATATGCGCAATAAAGTTGCAGGAATTCTGATCTGACCGTTTTCAGTTAAGGTTCATGATTAAGTAACAAGTATACAGTATATGCAATTTAGGACTAAATATATCTAATCAGATCCGCTCGAAATTGAGTCACTTCATTCTGGCAATGTGAACGCAGCCTGTGTCTTTTTAACAGCCCTATGTAATATCTTTATTCTCTACAAATGAATTTTATGTAGCTAGCTAAATTCTAAACTATAAATGTCACTTTTTGATAAAGCTCTTTTTTATTCACTTTAATTCATGAACTTGAAGTAAGCAGACATTTAAATTGTACTAAGCTACAGTTTGAGTTTAAAAAATGCAACAGGATACCAAACTAAAAGTCCTATGATTTAAACATTTCGTTCTTACCGTCCAAACGCCGTGCTGGAGATCTTCCTGTTTGGACTGAAAACAACAAGAACAGTTAGTGACAATTTAAAGAACAGTTTGTCACTGCAATAATAAAGAAAAAGCAAATTAGTGTTTGATCAATGATAGAATAAATAATCACCTGTTGGCTTTGAGGTTCTTGAGTCGAGCCTCAAGGTCGTTTAGCAAGTTTACTTTCTTACAGCATTGAGAACAATAAACATCCAGCAGCTCGCTATTATAAAAGTGTCGGATTTTCTGAGGTGTATGTCCAGCACTACATAGACAAAAGAAAAATATATCTGTTAAATGACATATATTCTATAGACATAGGCTAATGCACAAGAGTTTTGGAATTAAGCAACATTGTAGGGTTCTGAAAAATAAACTGCATCAGGAGGACTAAACTCTCCTGTCATACTTGTCAAAGGATAACGTAACAAAGACCAATGGGATGTGGAGAGGGGTGAATCAAGGTGCATTGAAAATCAGTAATGGACCTTCAGGATGGACATGAACACTCAGATGCAGATCAATAAACAGGACGCCATTAAATCCCAATAAAACCCGTGGCTTGGTGTAGGAGGTGAGAAAGCTTGCTACAGCAAAATCAATATCTGTTATATAGGGAACTATTATCTCAGGGTTTCTCATTATAATGTGAAACATTATTTGCACATAGCTAAAAATCTGCTGAATCTCACAAAACAAAATGGTAGTAATAACATTAACAAATGAATTAACTGTTAGGAAGGTTAAATGCATAGTAACACATATGCTTACTAGTAAATATATATTATTTTTGGATATAGATCTATAATTTATCTCTGACAAGCAAGCGTGACAGTGTTAATGACAGGGGGAAAAAAACAGGGATGATATTTTAATATGCAATTGTTGAAAGACATTTGTTACATGTCGCGGCGCTTGAATGGGAAATGGAACTGAAGTGAGGCACTAAAGTCTGCGCTCTGATTAGGTTAGGGATACAGTTATAGGTACCGGTGCCATCAGTACTACCCACCCCTAATTATGAGAGTAAAACCTCCTTTTATTTATTTACACTCACCTAAAGGATTATTAGGAACACCATACTAATATGGTGTTTGACCCCCTTTCGACTTCAGAACTGCCTTAATTCTACGTGGCATTGATTCAACAATGTGCTGAAAGCATTCTTTAGAAACGTTGGTCCATATTGATAGGAGAGCATCTTGTAGTTGATGGAGATTTGTGGGATGCACATCCAGGACACGAAGCTCCCGTTCCACCACATCCCAAAGATGCTCTATTGGGTTGAGATCTGGTGACTGTGGAGCCATTTCAGTACAGTGAACTCATTGTCATGTTCAAGAAACCAATTTGAAATGATTGGAGCTTTGTGACATGGTGCATTATCCTGCTGGAAGTAGCCATCAGAGGATGTGTACATGGTGGTCATAAAGGGATGGACATGGTCAGAAACAATGCTCAGGTAGGCCGTGGCATTTAAACGATGCCCAATTGGCACTAAGGGGCCTAAAGTGTGCCAAGGAAAGATCCCCCACACCAATACACCACCACCATCCATGTTCTCATTCTGTTTACGCCAAATTCTGACTCTACCATTTGAATGTCTCAACAGAAATCGAGACTCATCAGACCAGGCAACATTTTTCCAGTCTTCAACTGTCCAAATTTAGTGAGCTTGTGCAAATTGTAGCCTCTTTTTCCTATTTGTAGTGAAGATGAGTGGTACCCGGTGGGGTCTTCTGCTGTTGTAGCCCATCCGCCTCAAGGTTGTGCGTGTTGTGGCTTCACAAATGCTTTGCTGCGTACCTCGGTTGTAACGAGTGGTTATATCAGCTTGAATCAGTCGGCCCATTCTCCTCTGATCTTTTTCCCTTTTCACACCATTCTTCGTAAACCCTGGAAATGGTTGTGCGTGAAAATCCCAGTAACCTAGCCGATTGTGAAATACTCAGACCGGCCCGTATGGCGCCAACAACCATGCCACACTCAAAATTGCTTAAATCACCTTTCTTTCCCATTCTGACATTCAGTTTGGAGTTCAGGAAATTATCTTGACCAGGACCACACCCCTAAATGCATTGAAGCAACTGCCATGTGATTGGTTGATTAGATAATTGCATCAATGAGAAATTGAACAGGTGTTCCTAATAATCCTTTAAGTGAGTGTACATCAGGCATCACTAAATCGCAGACCAGATAATGATAATCCGGATAAAGATAAATAATGATAATTATTCTGATAAATAATATAATTAATATACAGTGGAACCTCGGATTGCGAGTAACCTGGTTTGTGACTGTTTCGCAAGAGAATTGTGGGTAATTGTCTCCTCTGCTCGGTCTTAGTGCGCGTCATACACTGGTATAACCAACATTTGTGCACATTTCTTGTACATTTTCCTGAGGAGGCAATGTATCCGTTAGTGTGTGTCTGTATATGAAAGGCGTCCCACACATTAGTTCCTCCCCCCTCTCAAACAAGAGAGGAGGACGGGGTATTGAAGAGGGCAAGGGTGTCACAAAAACACACACACAGCGCACACACATACACAGTGCGTGTGCGCATACACATATACACTGTACGGATTTATTTTTACTTTTTTCAAAGGTAAAGTGCAGGTTAATTTGTTTATTTTTTTTACTTTATATTTTGTATTAATTGTTTTTATGTATTTATTTTTTAAGGTTGTGGAACGAATAATATGAGGTTTCATTATTTCTTATGGGGAAATTCGATTTGATTTACAAGCGTTTGGCTATACAAGCCTGTTTCTTGAACAAATTATGCTACCAATCCAAGGTTCCACTGCACCCTTTTTCCCTTTCCCCTCGAGGTATGTGTCACTATATGCATCAGTATGCAGTATACAGTTAAACAAACCGAGCACACTCCTATGGAGGACGCAATCAAAATCACTGAGCTCCAGGCTCTTCCTGATGAGTCAGCTTTTATTTTAATGTCAAATCATCATTCTCTGACACTGTTTTCTCTCCAAGTGAAGAGAAATAATATTTGTGTAATCCGGTTGAAGTTAACACACATTTACATCTGCATGAAGGCATCAAACCACATGTAAAAGAATGGATAATAATTGGAACAGTCATAACAGTGCTGAACAGATCAACAATATAATAAAATAAATAGGCTTTCAAAAACATTTAGAGAGTGCAGCAATGCAGCACCCCAGCTGGAGCATTAAAGAACAATAAAGTGACATAAAAATATTTGCATTGAGTTTAATTATGTAGCACTTTTTATATTCATAAGAATACTAAAAGGCTAACAAACCTGATACATGCAGTACAATCTCACTATATATTCACTTATATCAAGGACTGTAGTGATGTTAGTTAGATGTTATATCTTTTTTGCTTCTATTCTCACCTTCTTTTGTCTTAATAATGATTCTTCTTTGTACTTTTTCAACTTATAATAATAATAATAATAATAATAATTAGTATTATTATTATTATTATAACCTTTGCTTTTTGCTTTCCTTCTTTTCCAGTAGTTTTCATCACTATTGTCACCTTGACTGCACAGTTTATTGTGTGTATATTTGTTTCTTATTTATTTATTTATTTATTTATTTATTTATTTATTTATTTCTGAGTTTTGGCATTATGAGTGTATGCAGGAGTCCTCATACATTCTCTTTATTCCATGGTTCCTGCATGATTGCTGCATATTGCCGGAGTTTTGTTGTATTCTCTCTTAATCACTTGTGTTAGCCCATCTATTGTGTTAGTTAGAGTGATCTTATGAATACGAATAATATTAATGCATTGCTTTGTATACTGTATGAGTGAACTCTATGCAAAATTGCGATTTTCTCGGTCATGTATTTTCAAAATCTAACTCCAAGCAATTCTGAAAAGTCAGCAGCCCGAGGTGAAGGCATGTAAAATACCCAAAGTAGGAGCCTGAATAACAAAGCAACCAGAATCCTTTCATATTCATTTTCAGCCCAGCAGCGTGCAAATGAAGATTCACTATAGTTTGATTAAGGATTGTTGTTTGTATAACGTAGTTACTGAAACTTAAAACAATTAATATAATTAAATGTTATGGAAATTTAAATTAGCTTGTTCTTCTTTTTTCTTTTTTTTTCTTTTTTTTACAATGACTTCATACCTTGAGATCTGAATCCTAACACAAACATGAAATTCAGACCTCGGATCAAAGAAAATGTTATTAACTGCATCTTCTCAAATTTTAATTCAGGACCCCTTCTCTACTGTATATAATCCTTTGCTACACTAATGCACTTATCCCAGCATTTCACTTGTGCATGGATACTAAGGTAGAAAGATAACTCCATGTACGCCAGAGAAATGATTGGACTGTCTGCTTCATGTCTGAAACACTGGCCTCCAAGGAACTCCTTTAATGACCCAAACATGTAAAAGGACTTGAAGCAAGGAGGGAACCAATGTTCACATGCTGCTGGTGAATGACTGTGTGCCCAGTTCCCACGGACAGATGCTTCTCTTCCGCAAGCTGACGAAAATCTATTGTGTCATGTTTTACTATGTACATGTTTTACGTCAGTGACTCATTACTTTACTGGGCTTGAAGTCCTCTGTACAGGTCAATCAATTTTATGACTTCATCCATGACCAATTTTTATCACAAGTCCCAGTTTGACTTGAACACTCTACGCATATGTCTTAAAATGTGCAACTGTGTGAACAGAAACTTCTGAATTCCTTTTAGTTGTAACTTGAAGTGTACAATATAAAACTATATAACTACAAAGAAACGATTTTTTTTCTTTGTAGTACCATCCAGAGAAATCTAATGCTGATCTCTAGGCAGTCTATATGGGGCCAGCAAGTGATTTTTCAGGTGAAGAGAACGCCAAGCAGAAGTAGGGCATGAGAATGGATCGGGCAGGTCCCGAGAGCAGAATGATTTGTTACTAGCCAGATTGGAAGGTTGCCTTATGTGCTCCATACCCAAGCAGAACACACCACTGACACTTTACATTAACATTCATGGCAGTTAACAGATGCCCTTATCCAGACATCATTTGTAGTCTCCATCAAAACCATCATCTTCATACAAGTACAAATAGGTCAGAGACTATAAATATCATTAGGATAAAATGAGAGGAGATGGTATGGTAATGAAAACGAAATTCACTCCCACGTTCCAGGGTGGATGTGACCAAGTCTGGGGGACTTGTTTGATGAGTCACACACAGATGTGATGGTATGTATCCTGCAGTTGTCACTGAGAAGCGTAGGAGTGCCATTTTTTGTGTTCTGCTTGAACATGAATCACAAAAAGCTCATTTCAAATAAGAGCTTGGCAGTGACTGAGCATCCACTTTTAAGCTTTTTAGTTACACTTGTTCAGATGCTCAGACAGTCGACCTTGAACTGTCAAATGGCTGTGAGTTTATTTGTGTCTCTACTCCATAGAATGACCTTTTGATCTGTAGGTGTCCTAGATCCTGTCCATATAAAAAATATTAAATATGCAAGTGCATAAATTAAACTGTTAGCTACTTTCTAGGACCTGAAGAGACTATGCAAACAGTATATTCACCAGTGTTCAAATTGCAGCACTACCAAGCTACCACTGCTTGACCCTTCAGCAAGGTGCTTAACCTTCAACCTCCATCCTTTATGAATGTATAAAGAGCTTTGGTGCTCTCAGTTTCAGAATCAATGATGGAAGAATTGTATACTACCAATTGTACACAACCACTCACTCATTGTCTATACCACTTTATCAGGAAATTTGGGAATGCCAGTTAGCCTAATCTGCATGTCTTTGGAATGTGAGAGGAAACTCCACCAAGCATGGGGAGAACATGCAAACTCCAAGTACACAGACCCGAGGTGGGAATTAATCCGGGACCCTGGAGGTGCAAGGAAACAGGACCCCTGCGGAATAGAGGAGCACTTAACTACTGTGTCGCGTAAATGGTCGTAAATGAGAGCCAGTTTTATCATGGTGCCTGATGGGATTTGACAAATGCACCTGACAATACTGTTCTTGCAAGAACTATAACAGAACAGCTGATCTTTGTGTCTTAAAATCACAACTGACTGTGGTTGTTGTTACTTAATTAATGTAGTTTTGAAAAAAAATTGTAATTGTTCTTGAATGAAATTTGGTCTGGTACTGTACTTCCTTAAATAGTGTAATATGGAGCACATTTTCCCAAACTGATTTGTTTACTTTTATCATTAACAGTGGGGCCTATAAGACACTGCAGCTGGAAAATGAATTTGTAGCCCGGCCTATGTCCGGCCATTAACTGAAATGTGGTTCAATATTATCATGGCATGTTAAGGGCGACAGAAAGAAAGTGTGTTACTATCTGCATGGAGGCATGAGGGACAGTTTAACACACACTGACCTCTTCGCTTTAAATTGATCAAGCCCCTTACTGTGAAAAACATACAGTCTTGACAAAAACGAGTGTGTTTACATGTGCGTGAGATACGTGTCATTAACCTGGAAGGCAATGAGGAGCCCAGATCAGAAAATCCATTAGTCCGTGTGTCATCATCAGCACAAGGGCTACTAGGAATAAAATCCACATCCTCTCCTTCTCCATAATCTTCAAACTGCTCCTCTGCGGAAATTACAGATGCAGCTGCCGATGAGACAAGCTGACCCGAACTGCAATAAAAATGATTCATTTTAATGTAGGCTTTTAATCTTATTTAACTGCCACCATCATCAGCATATTCTAAAATGTGACCTGTCATATCAAGTCAGGTATTAACTAGCACAGGTCAGTTTTGTGTTGTGGCCAGTAGTGTGCAGAAACTGAAATTGATAAAAGTGTAAATTATCCCAAAAATTATTTGTTAAATACGTTCAACTTCCTAATTCTTCAACACAATTGAGAAATTTTATTCCGAGCCATTCCATGTTTTAAAGCTCTTTAATGAGCAATAGCCAAAGCTTGAAATTTTTCGCTTGCATTAAAAAACGTATATTTTTCACATTAAACTCACGCTGATTGCTAAGTTACTTTTAGCGGCAGCAGGGAAATCCTGGTGTCAAAATGAGTCAGATAGTTCCATGATTCTTACTTAAATCCTATTTAAATATTCTAAAAATAAGATTTTTCACAGGCGCTCCTTGTAAACAAGCTTGCACTGGCCATATCGCAGCATATCTAATACAGTAATAAACTGGGCATCAAAATACAGCTTATTGAACCAGGAATCTGAAAATATGCATCACCCAAAATGTGACTTAATACCTGATATTATGTGACGGATCACATCTACTTACCTGCTTCCAGGCAGAAACAGTCCACCAAGGACTTCCTCTTTGTCATCATGGCGAACATCGGACGACTCGGACCCCGCACTGCTGTCCATTTCCGAGTCAAGAGGGAACAACAGGCAGGGCTGCGTGACGACACTCTCATCACCACTCTGCATACGAACAGCAGACACAACATTCTCAGCATTGACTAACACACACTCAGCACTGATTAATAGTCAGTGTCAGTGATCACACACTCTATATATAATCACCCCAACTCTACTCAAACGCAGTGGGAGTGAAATGACGTGCTATGCATACTCATATGGGGTAATGTTGAACGAATGTCTGCAGCACAATGTTGTAAAAAACAACTTCAAAACAATGTTAATACCAAGGTATTAAGGCCTGAGACGATCTCACTGGGTCACTGTGTATTTGGGTCAGTCATTTAACATTATCTCAATGTCATTTTACTAATGACAATTTTAACTTTCAAACACAACAATATCGTTATAACCAAAATACAACGGCCACCCGATGTTAGGGTTCCTGCTAGGTGGCTAGTTTTTTTTTGCTTTATGTTATTCAGTTTTGTGGCTGTGTCAGTTACTGAATAATAAATTGTGATGCACATAATCATTTCCAATTATGGGGACAGTAAACTTTAACTGCTTAACTATTCACATCTATAACACTGCTCTGAATTCACTAAAAAGCTAGCACTAACTGATAACTAATATCAATAACTAATAAAACCTCCTTTTTTTCATTTATTCAGAATTGGCGGTTTTCATCAATAGCAGTTTCTACACTTATTACACTTATACACTTATTCTTATGTTTTTTTTTTTCCTAATTTTTTTAAATTTACATTAACCTTCTTGTTAGTTTTGAATTAAACCACAAAAAGAGCTATTTAACGGTCTGTTAATGCTGATGTCATGGTATTCATATTTCGTAGGGCTTTTGCTGTGTCGGAAAATAGATTTGTTTGCTCTCTGAACATAGCCCGTGTTATCTTTTTACTTGCTTTATCTCTGTCTCTCTCTCTCTCACTGTATATAATAAAGTAGTTGAGAACTGTGTGCACATTCCTGTGGTGTGTGTTTGGTGTGGAATACATTAACTGTGCATAGGTATTGCATAATACATATCCAATAGCTCTGTGTGTACGCTTTATCTCCCTTCAATCTGCCCAGATACACCATCATCACTTGTGTCTCTCTCTTTCTTCCTCCCTCTCTCTACTCATCTCAAGATATTTATAGCAGGCTTCATTAGATCTGTGAATTATAGCTGGCTGTTAGTGTTCACACCCAACTAGGCCACTACTGCACACACATACACACACTCATATAAATCATGCAGACTTTCACTAGACAGAGAAGTGGGGTCGGTGAGCGCTAGCTAATTCTTAAAAGGACAACGAAAACATTTTTGGGTCAGTGTCTACCTCACCGTCCATCCATTTAGGAATCTCTGTAGTTCAGCTAGGGACAGTGGAGGCCAATGGTGACCATTGTGTAATGCAAGTCACTCTGGATAAGGACATCTGCCAAATGCGTTTGGGAGGAAACCGGAGAATACCCACCATGCACGGGCAGAACTCCATGCACATCGAACCCAGGGCCTGGGGGTCCAAGTTGCCAGTGCTAACCACTAAGCCACTGTGCTGCCATCTACCTCACTGGTGTACATTAAACGTGTTTAAAATGTATAATTATACAGAACTTTATATAGAACGGAACATACAATTGCTCAGATGTAAAAATAATAATAATAATAATAATAAAATAGATAAAATGTATAACCTTCTACAACCCAAAATGCTTGCAGTAAGTCCTCTATTCAGGAAGCACCAGTTTCAAAATCAGGTTTTGCAAAAATTCTAAACAAATTTAGTAAATAATTTTGCTCCCACCACACAGGATGCAGTACTGTATAAAAGGTTTATAGCACACCACCTACAGGATTATAGAGGAACAGTGACCTTTTACCATCTCAAATACAAATAGTTATAAATTAAAAAATTATTTTAAAAAAATTTCAATGTGGCGATACAGGAATTGCGACACACACCTACACACCAAATCATACACTATAATACACCAAATCATACACTATAATACACCAAATCATACACTATAATACACCAAATCATACACTATAATACACCAAATCATACACTAGAAACATGGAAATTGCAATCAGCCTCCCTCACATGTCTTTATACTTTAGCAGGAACACCCCTAAGTATAATAATAGCCAGAGAATTATATTTAATACCCACCATCCTTGTTCACGTGCAGCTGTTTATGTGTATGATCTAATGACAGCCAGCTCTTTCAACTGACTCGAGTGGGGGAAAAAAAATAATAAACTTCCTCCAAATAAAGGCGGACTGTGTGATTTGGGATGGAGCAAAATCGAAACATCTAAGTGCTTTTAATAACTTAATAATGAACAAGGAAAGCTTCAGACTCCTTCTTCTATGGTCCATTTTCCCTCTACCACTGCAGAAGTGGATGATTATTATTGGCATTAAAGCTAGTCAGTATTTCATACTGATCTTTCCATCTTGGCCAATCCATTTTGAGAACAAAAGTAAGAATACAAAGAATTTCATTAAGAGTTCTTCATAACAGCTGTATTAGATTATCTGTATTGTCCATAATGCACTGTTATCTATCTATCTATCTATCTATCTATCTATCTATCTATCTATCTATCTATCTATCTATCTATCTATCTATCAACAAACAAAACAACATACTAACCAGAAAATAATCCAAGAACTCACTGCATGACATTTATTCCACCGGGTTCCATAGCTGCGAGAGAGTAAACGAGCTCTTTCCCCTTTTCCACACTTCATTTTTCTCATAGCAACAACTAGCATCATGCACATCAAGATGCCATTAATGGTCTGTGCAAAAAAAAAAAAAGAAGGAGAAATTCTTCATTATGATGATAAAAAAGGGGTGAGCCTCTTAGTTTCTCCTCTTGGTTTTCTCATTATTTCTTATTTCTCCCATAGAAGTTTCAGTGGTTTGAGATATAATGACTGTGGAGATTTCTCTGAAGCTTTTGTACAACACACACACAGAGAGTCTGCAGGCTCCTTAGATAAAGGCAATCTGAAACTAATAAAAGACACTGAACACACAGTGACAAATCAGCTCACCACAGAGACTGCAAGATAGATAGAAGGAGATATACACAGCAGGGGTAGCCCAGAAGTAAGAGAGAGAGAGAGAGAAACAAGTAACCGAAGAAAGTAGAAAAGAAAAAGGCAGGAGGGCATTAAGCACAGAGTGAGAGAGAGTGACAGGGAAAGTGAGAGAGAAAGAGGGTTGAGAGAGAGGTGGAGAGGGGAAGAGATTAGAGAGAAAGATATGAAATACAACTAAAAGGTTCGATCAATAATTGACATGCTTTTGTCCATGGAGTCTAAATGTAGGGCAGAAAAGATAGAAGTGTGTGTCTGAGTGTGTGAAAATGAGCTGTAATAAATTTTTTATTTGTTCATCTCCTCAATAAAATTTGATGCAACAGAGCGGAGGAAATGGCTCCCTTCCCAAAACTTCTTACTCGCATATTTTCCGGAGAAACACTTAAACAAACCAATTCACCTCTCAAGGGCCTTTTTGACAATTGTTATTTATTCGTTATTACTATAGCTTTCCCCCATTTCATAAACCAAAAAATGGAACTATGCAAACAATTCTGAAAATTTGAAGCTCACGTTTGACCAACATGAATCCAACATGAATCGCCAAACTAAGAGCACAGTTCCATTCTCCTCACTCAAATATCATTCTAAATCAAAGTTGCGCAAATCTCTGAACACATATTCTATTATTTAGCACAGTGTGTTTAGCTAGAAACGCTGGTCTTTGAGGTGTAACACCCTAATTACCAATTTGTCTCACTGAGGTTGCAGCTGTACTAACTCCAATAGAAAAAAACTTCGCTTATGTGTTATAGTATAAAACAAGGCCTCAAGTGTCTTATACAGGTGGCTGGTAAGAAGACAGAGCAGCAAAGTTCTCTCAGTTACCTGGACTTTTAGAAAAGAGAATAGGTAAACAATCACTTAAGAAGTTTTACAGTACTGTCTACAGTAAGTACAGTACAGTAAAACCTTGAATTGCGAGTAACTTGGTCTGCAAGCGTTTGACATTTTTAATGAATTTTAACTTGTGAAGTCTTGAAATATGAGTAGTACGTATACACCTTGCGTCACGTGATCACAACTGAGAAATGGTTCTTCTCGCGCGCGCGCTGCGGGATTGTGGGTAAAGGTCTCCCATGCTCGGTCTCAGAACACGTGCTTCACTCGTATAGTCAACATCTGTGCGCGTGTGTACTGTTTACTACAATTTTGTGACCATGTGTGTGCGCATAAGGCATTTTTCAAATTTTGTGTCAAAGTGTAGTTACTGTTCTTTAGTAAATGTACTGTAACAACAGCCTCCAGGAAAAGCTGTAGCAGTGTGGGAGATGATTCTGTTTAACAACAATGCCATGTCATTTTGCGAAATCCTCAAAAGGAGGTAAAAGCAAGTGTCGTTATGTAGGTTCTCATGTCCTCAGTTGGAACATGATATACTTGTTTTTGGTATACTGGTTTTGATTTAAGACACAGTCGAATGGGGACTGACCTGGTCAGTGCTTGTGACATGGACTCTGATTTGCAACCGTGTTCTGGTGCTTAGGTCTTTTGTCTGATGGTTTTCCCTTTTTCATACAGTGCCATAATCTAAAACTTTCATAATAGGGAATTTGTACCAGACCCAGTAATGGCTGCTCCGTCTCCCCATTATTTTTTTACGTGCTTGGGTACACTCGCATATTTTCACCCTCCGATACAGCTGGTGGCAGTAGGCACCTGTTATTTTGGAAGCCTCCATTAAGCTTCCATGAACAGAAGGAGAAAGTCAGTCTCACAGAAAGCTTGTTGGTAATGACATTTGTATAGAATGTAAAGTAAGTTTGCCATTTGCCAATTTAAGGTGTACACATTTGTAAAAGGTAAGCCATGTTGATCAACTAGGTACACCTGGGTGTACTGTATAATAAAATAACTGATGGTTGGATTTTTTTTTTAAATAAAGAAGCTAGATTTTGAAATAAAACATTTATCGATTACAAAGCAATTTTGTAATTGAACTTGGTCATTTCTAACCTACATATCTACATATCTTCATTTCAGAGATCCAACCTACTAACCCTCCCCTCCATCTACACGTATGTGAAGAGTAAGATGAAGTATATAAAGAAGTACTAAACGCTCTTTAGTGTAGATGGCATTGTTTGTCAGAGAACCCTAGCCCTTAAACCCCAAAGCATTTTTTGCCATTCTTTGCATTAATTCTTAATAAATATACTTTATATGAGTCAGGATTTTGCAATATAGAGACAACATTTTTTCAGCACAATATATTCTTCAAGATAAATAACTCAATTTTATTTCATTTTAACTAACTATTCACACATGACTAAGCAAACATTTTAAAAAGGATCATATCAGAACATATCAGAAAACCCAAATGCCCAAAGTACTGTATACTTTATGTTTGGGAAACACTGCTTGGGGGAAACAAAAAATATGTGAGTCACACATAAGACAAATATGATCTCTGAGATTTAGAGGTAAGGAGCCATATTTGAGAAGATTGAGAAAATGGCAAAAATCTCAAGTCTCAAAGATGGCTCATTTCTGTCTGGGAGACAAAGTAGAGATTAACATGAGATCTCATCTTGGAGTGTGTTTGCTATGGGTTAATTTTGGGGTCAGTCATCTCAGAAACATTGACAGGGCCCTAATGTAAAATGCCCTTAATCTTCATTCCGGGGTTCGACTTGCAGAAGACCAAGCAGTGGGCAATGAACATCACTGGCAACCACTGTCAGAGTCCCTGGAAGCATGGGCAAAATATCATCATGTGTGCTAGTATTGGTCAGGGTGGGGTCATGCATCACCATGGACAATTTGGTCCCTACTAACATTCTATGACAAACTCAATTATCCTGGTCCTCTCAGGAACCAGAGCAGCCCACCGATATTGTCACCTGTGACAATAATGTAGGATTCCACCAGGCTGCTCTGATTCACGACTGGTTCTCCAACAACCCAATTCTTGGTGTTCTGTACCTTCCATTATATTCCACATTGCTAAATTCAGTCGAGACATTCTTTTAATCATGGCATTGTTAAGTGTATGAACACAGACCCCACAAGCATGTGGCACTGCTCCAGGGAACAGAGAATACATTTGATGCCATCTATGTTTTTTCCCCTTGCTTATTGGCCAGAGAGAACATCGCACCAGAATCAGAGTCGGAATCAATAGTTATCTGTTCCACTGCATTTTGAAATTCACTTTTTTCAGTTCACCTAAACACTTTTGTACTTCAGTAACGATTATTCGTTATATTTATTGATTCCTGTTTTGTATCTGTGCCCCGATTTTCTTTGTAATGTTTCTTGCTGTACAAATACAGGTGTGTTATGCTACTTAAAATAGGTAACATTCGTATTGCATGGATTTGCAGTACTAGAATGTTATGTTACATGGCCTCATGAAGGCAAAATCTACTTAAACAGATTGATGGTAGTGTTTTGAATTTATCACATCAGTGTTTTTGATGGCAGCAAGTTATCCTAGTGGTAGCACTAGGCCGTATACTTCAAGGGTCGAGAGTTCAATTTGCACCCGCGTCTGTGTGCACTTTTTTTAACGGGAACACATAACTCCTGTCCTGGCATCCATGCACTGGCTTCCTGTGCAGTTCAAGGTCAAGTTCCAGATCTTGGTAATAGCCTAGAAAGCCCTGAATAATTTAGCACCATCATATATTTCGTCCCTTTTAAAGCCATACAATCCAGCATGGTCTCTCAGGTCTGGTGATCAGCTTTACTTACAGCTCCCAAATCTAGATTGAAGAGACGGGGCAACTGAGCCTTTTTCAGTAGCAGTCCCTAAACTCTGGAATGAGCTGTGCCCCTGTACATCTCCATTTTGTATTTTTAAATCTCACCTTAAGACCCTTTTATACTCTTCAACATTTGATACAGTGTGCTCACATACTTTTTTCATACTGTTTGCTGCTAGAATTGTACAGAATGGTCTACTGTATTGTTTTAAATGTGCATATGTGCAGCAAATGTGCAGTTTGCATGTTCTCCCATGTGCTTGCTGGGTTTCCTCAAGGTACTCCTGATTTCCTCCCACAGTCCAAAGACATGAGGATTATATTAATTGGAATTCCCAAATTGCCCGTAGGGCGTGTGTGTGTGTGTGTGTGTGTGTGTGTGTGTGTGTGTGTGTGTGTGTGTGTGTGTGTGTGTGTGTGCGTGTGTGTGTGTGCGTGTATGCGCCCTCCAATGGAATGGCACACTGTCCAGTTTGTACCCAGTTTGTCTCATCATCAATGTTTCCTAGGAGAGCTTCAAAGCTACCGAGGCTCTGTATAGAATAAGCAGTATAGAAGATGAATGAATTTATTAAAAGTCTTTATTTGATGCACTTTATGACATATATTATCTGTGCATATTGCTTTGGTTAAATTAATCAGTTCTGAGGAGAGAGAACATGGTTGGGTTTCATTTTGCACGAGATGTGATGAATTCTGGCTATGTAGTTACTGTATCATTTTATGTTTAGAGTTCTGAGAAATTTAGACAGTTTCTAGAAATATTTTTTTTTAAGTATCAGAGAGACTGTTTATGTGACCCATAATGCTCTGCATGTACACATTGTTCAGATTTCACACCGAGAAATGACAAATATAAACTTTATATAAGCTTGCAATGAAATAACATATAGTGACATAACCAGTAACATCGAGCTATTGATCAAATATGTTCAAAGTTCTTGTGTCCTCTACAGAAGCAGCAACAGTACTTCGAATTGTTAGGTTGCATTAAAATAGAGAAGTGTACAAAACTCTTACTTTCCTTTAAGTGCAAAAGTAAAAGCCTAATTCACGAATGACTAAACACATTCACCTTAGATCACACAGTAGGTTCAGCCACCAATGATAAATTACAGCTCTTTTACCAAGGAAGAAGGAAGCCTTAAGATTAGCTCAAGCTAACTAACAACAGCTTACTTATCCCTCAATTTCTAGCTAGCACTTGCTAACTACAGTAGATCTATGCTAATAGCTAGCTGTCACAAAGCAAACTTTGATGAATACAAAGATTTTGTTAGGAATTCAGGTTATGTTAGTTTAGTTTAGTGTCGATTTCTTAATGCTAAAAGTCAGCTTAAAATTATACAGCAGAATTTACGGAAAAATTTAGTATTTGCAAAATAAAAATGAATTTGGAGAAAACTAACATGAAGCACAGATACTTAAAAGGTCATTGTTCTTTGTTACTTCACACCTCTGGACTTCTTCAACACAGAGCATGTCCTTTGGTCTCCAATTACAGAACGATTCCATATTCTATAGGACAACCCAAATGCTATGCTAGCATAAAGTTAAGATGTGTGCTTTTGTGTTGCCCATCTTTTATGTGTTCATAGGCTGAATACATTCTAGCAACAGCTCTAATAAGAGTTTGACATTAACATTTGGCACATGGCTGTTACATTTTGTCACGGATGCATCAGTGACGGGCGTGCACCCAAATCTATTTTTGCCCCCCACTCACTCCAATGGGCCCAATACATAGACGGCCTCTCCTTCTGCAGGTGTGTGAAGGGGCGGGGTCGCTAAATCTGGCACGGCTGGCAGGAAATATTCATCAACACACCACGGGCCTGCTCTGCTTTTTAAATGGAGGCGTGGAGCTTAGATCAGGGTTCTTAAGTCTGGCAAAATTGGTTCGGAAATTTGCCGAAAGCATGCAACACATTAAAGTGATGATTGACATGCCATTTACATTTCCCGTAAAACCTGGCCTCGTGTCTGTGGTGCACCCCGAACGAAAGTACGAATATTAAACTGTAATATAAGTTACTAAACTAAAAGTTACTTTAGTTTAGTTATAACTAAAATATAAGTTTTGTAGAATGCTTTTGCTAATAAGCCCTTTAAATACACACACACACACACACACACACACACACCACAGCATATAACACATAATAAGCCCTCTAAACGCACACGCACACACACAGCAACAAGCCTTGTCTTATGAGACATTCATCCCACTCACAATGCCACTACAGCAAATACCACACATTCACACACACCCAACCCACACACACACACACACACACACACACACAATTTAAAACCAAAAACCAGTCTCCGCATGTGTATTGAATTTGTCATTTGTTTATGTGATGTTCTCTACACAGAAGGGTTTTGATTTTTTTTTTTTTTTTTTACTTTTACAGTTAACAGCTTTATTAACATTGTGTAAAGTATTGTCGTTACAATACTTTCTGCTAGCAGAGTGTCGCTGCACAATTCCATTTGGTGTCACATACAAAGAAAGGAGATGGATGAAGAAATCTTAACACCCACTCATGCAAACACACACACACACACACACACACATACACACACACACACACACACACAGTGTTAGAACTTGTGATCTAGCATTGTGATCCTGTTCTGTACTTAAAACAGGCTTTATCCTCCATTTTGAATACGAAACTGCATTAGACTGCGGCATCGCCTACCGAGTAAACTTGATCTTTCATGTGGTGCTCAGTTATCTGAATGGAATAAAGCTCAGAAAGTAACAGACCGTGCGGAGGGGAGGCAAAACGCGCATTTCCGAGGTTGAACGACTGTAGAGAAAAGTGCTGATGTTTCATGATGTTTTTTTAGACTGCGTTCAATGAGCAATTACCCTCCTGTCGAGACTCTAATAGTGAATTACAGGTTCTGCTGCTACTGCTGCATTACTGTGCTGACTGAATATAGCAGAGATGACAATGTGCACTGTCTAATAACACGACCCATTATCTTAGCCATGGCTGGAGCCAGTTTTCTTGTTTATAGTCACATTACAGCACTGATTCTGGCTTGAGACGGTATTGATCGAGTAAGGAACGAACCACAAAAGTGTCATGCTGTCACATACATCACCACACAGAGAAATTATTCATTCTTTGCATAACCCAGCTTTTGTTAGTAAGCATGGATCAGAGTGCAGGGTCAATCATTTTATGGTGCCCCTGGAGTACACAGGGGTAAGGGCTTCGTTCAAGGGCCCAACAGCATTAACCCAGCAGAGCTGGGGGCTTAAAACGCTGACCTTCTGATGAGTAACTCAGAGACAACACAACATGCCAACCTCCTCCCAGCCAATCACCCCCCCTCCTTAAACCCCACCCCACCCAAAAAAAAAAAAYAAAGAAAAGGATGTAAAAAAAAAAAAAACACACAAATGCAGTCCCGCAGAATGAGAAATTATGCAGAAGAGATTCCCCAAGGGTTCCCAGACAAGGGTCAGCACAGCCCAAGTGCAATGGCTGAGCCTCGCCTTTGGCGAACCACCTTCTAGATCATGGTATCACCCCTGCCTGGTATGTACCACATAGCTCATCTATAACATTACGAACACCATCTAAATGTAGGATCCCCCTTTGACACCAAAACTTCCCATGGCAACAACAAGGCATGGACACCACTTGACTTGTGAATATATGCTGATGTGAGAAATTACTCAAAGTGTGTGTTAATGCTCCAGCTGAAATACCCCTCAGATATTCCAGTTTTTCAAATTATTCCTCCTAAAATTCACTATTTCTGTTTCGATGTAAATGAGCAACTGCTGAAAAACCCCCAGCAGAGAATTGCAGAGCTGGGCAACAAGCCAGGGGAGCTACTTTGTCATATGAGGTCACAATAACAGAAAAATCGAATTGGCTTGTTTAAGCCTGAGCCAATACAATAATGAAAAAAAAGAATAATACACACTGTGCACACTGTGTGAGACTCATCTGATTGTCTAAACATGACTAAAACGTGAATTTTGAGTAATAGTTGCCCCTTAAGTTTGACTACAAAGAGAAGATGTTGGGGAGAGAACTTTGTAAAAGTTATAAATGCAGAAACTGTGACAGGAAGAAAAAAAAAAAAAAAACTAAATATGCAATATAATAAAATAATCTGCATTCTATCTGAGACGCATCACACCACCCGCTGTGGATTGTTGTGCTGTCTCAGGGTGCTTTATTAAATTTACAGGGCTATTAGAATAAACATTCAGAAGTTTAGTACTGCAAGGAAGGTATGTAAGAGAGAAATTCAATTTGGGTTCCTTTGTTCTTTGTTTTTATGTTTCTTGCTTACTTTTCTTCTCGCTGTGTTTCTTTCTGGTTTGTTTTACATATTCCTGGAAACAGCATGTAACCCGGGTGCAATGTAATGTTTGGTCCCCCGAGGGTAAAGCTCAACTAATAGCCGTCGCTTTCAGATGAACGTTAAACTCCCAGCAGGAGTGACAAGGAGGAATTTCAATGGAAGTCATGCTATTGTTCCCTGACCTTTACATGCGCACATGCACGCACACACACACACTCTCACACACACACACACACACACACACACACACACACAGCAGGTGGTCTCCCAAGTCTCCAATCAATCAACATATGCACACACACACACCTGCAACGTACACAAGGAACAGAAGGTGCAAGGTGGGAATATATCTCAGGCAGAAATCCTGTCCAAAAAAACACACACTCGATCATATAATCTTGAAACCTTTAAGAATATTACAGATTAAAAAGAGGCAACACTAACGACAATTTCCAGTTTCTGCCTGCAAAAAGTGGACATTACGGTTGCTGTCCAATAAGTTTCAAATTAAAGGGCAACTATTATGCTAAATTTACTTTTTTTTGTCATCCAAATGGATTTTGAGTTTGTATTAGTGGTACATGTTTTTGTATCCGCCTGGGTTTAAACCAGCCAATTGAAGGTTTCCCCTATTGTGACCTCATATAAGAAGATACCATCTGCCAGCTTGTTGCTCAGCGCTACTGTTCTTTGGTGTGGGTGTGGCTCATCATTTACATAGTCACTGAAACGATGTATTTGAAGTATGAAAATTATTTTTATGAAAAATTGTCAGGAAAGCGCTGGTTGTGAAGGATCCAAGTGCAGGGAAGGTGGTCCTGGAATTTTATTATGACGGTTACTAGATAGGGGAACTTGAAACAGGCTGGGAAGTTGATGCAGGAAACGTAATGTGCTTGGTGCTGGAGTGCTTGTTGCACTGTGTAGTGAAGCTGTGTGTGCAGCGAGGGAGAGAGTTGCACTGGAATGCGGACGTCGGCGCGAGAGCTCCGTGTGCAGCGTGAGT
>QMIH01000388.1:406862-457754 GCA_003987875.1 Clarias batrachus | reverse complement strand
GCGCGAGAGCTCCGTGTGCAGCTTGAGTGTAGCAGGAATGCGGAAGTCGGCGCGAGAGCTCCGTGTGCAGCTTGAGTGAAGCGCGGCTGGTGTAATGAGCCGGCGAGGGAGTCTTGTGTGCGGCGCGATCTGCGCAGGAGTGCAGAAGCGCCCAGAGCCGATGGGAGAGAGAATTCTGCGCTGACAGCCGGCAGGTGCGAGGTGAAATCGCGCAGGTTCGTGGCTGGTTTCGCGCTGCTTATCAGTGGTCGGGGGGAGCAGGTTTCARAACCAGAAAGAGTCCGTRATCCAAGTTCGTAGTCGACAAATAAATCCAGAGGTCGGTAATGCAAAAGTCCGTGAGCATGGGAGTCCAAAATCGTGAAGCAAGAACGAGGTCGAGAAAACAAAGCGAGGTCGGTAACGTGAAAGCTAGGCATGAAAAAACGCTGGAATATTGGGCTATGGAAGGCACTCAATAATCTGGCAATGTGGTGGTGTCAGTGTGTGGTTTAAATAAGGAATGGAGAAGATTAATGATGACTCACAGGTGTGTGGAGGCGGTGGGATATAAGGGACGGTAGGGAATGTGGAACAGGAGTGCTCATGTATTCATGGCAGAGCTGTGGCTTGGTGGGTCGTGACAGTTGTTTGTTATAGAGTGTCATAAGTATATATTACACATTCTTGCTTAAGAGTTGCAAGGCAAATCTCTTTTAAAAAGTGTGTGTGTGTTTGTGTGTGTGTGTTAGTAGTAGTAGGCGTAGGAGTAGAACTGTTAAGACCTGATGAGTGATGAATATGAGTTGTGCTCCTAATCCTCTGGCTCAGCTTTGGCTCGAACAACTGCATGTAGGTTTGAGGATCCAGGAATGCAGGGACAGCTTGAACTTTAGCTTACTGCAGACAGCGCGCACGCGTGTGCATGTGCGTGCGTGTGTGTGTGTGTGTGTGTGTGTTTGTATCAAAGGCCTGGGCTGTTTCCTCAACATTTTTAGTCTGCTAGAGTGCTGACAGCAGCAGGCCTCACATACTGTAGACAAACAACAGCAAAGAAGAACAAAAAGTGTTAAAGAAGAAGCCGAAGAGCAGTTCACGCGTCATCTTTTCCACCTCTGTTAATTAATTCGAGTCAGATGATTAACCAGAGATTAGTGCATGTCAGAGCGTGTTGTCCTTGACTTAATCATTCCATCAGCTTGTTTTCTTTAGCTGCCTCTTGAATGATTTTGTGCTATTAAACTCAAATCGTGGTGTTTATAATGTAATTATATATGAATTGCCGTCTGTCTCTGAATCAGAACGAATACAGGTCAGGTCAGGCTTTTGTTTATGTCAAGTGATGTGCATCACCTACGGGAAGGACGTCGTCGTTTTTTCGTCAGCCTTCAAGTCACACCGTGCCGTTTGCACCATGTTAGTAAAGTGAATGACGTTAAACGAGTCGTAAACAACATAAGGTCATGTTGTTTTAGGAAATGAATCAACAACGGTGTGGCATAAGGGAGCAGAATTACAGTTAGCAGTTTGATATGTGTTTTTTTATTTCTCTCTTACTATTACTTAAAAATAATAATTTAAAAAGATCATGTAGCAGTTATCATGTTTATTTTTTATTGTTTTGCTTGAAAACAACAACAACAAAGCTTTATAAAGCTGGAGCTGCTAATAAGCACCGAGCAGTAATGATGAGGACAAAAGTGAAAATAATTGAGAAAACACTTATCTCGTTCTTTTAACATGACTCATGGAACATATTAGTTTTATACTGTGTATAGCCAATTGTGTATGTAGCACAGTACATAGACCGTGTTTGTTGAACTTACGAACAAGTTGGACATACGAACGAGCTGTCACTCTCGAGAACGGAACTTACGAGAACGAGACTTACTGTATTTGCTTCTTTTTCTTCTTTTGATTTAATGAACGGAATGGAATACCACCACCTATTGGACTGGAATGTGGAGCAGCAGAAAAAAATATCACTTTGTACAAGACAATCGACAACATGGCATTTTAGTATTAAATACGTTAGTAGTCAATTCTTCTTCAAAACCCATCAAAGATATAGCTGCTTGAGACAAATCATACAGTCCCCTTAGTCCCATCAGATTGAAGTTCTAGGCCACATTTGTTGATGAAATATATCAACTTTCTTAACATCTGGCTAGCCAGACTACTAGTTACACCTTCTATAATGATTTGCTTACAGGACGTGATTGGTCCAGTTAACTCTTTCTAGGAGTCAGTGTTGGCTCAAACAGTTAAAGCTCATGGTTATTGATGGGAAGCTCAGGTTTTCAAGCCCCAGCTCCACCCTTTTCTCACTGTTGACTCCTTGAGCGAGGCCCTTACCCCCACTCTGCTCCAGGGGTGCTGAGCCTGTGCTCTGACCCCAGCTCGTTATTAGTATATATGGAAAAAAAATCATTGGTGCTGAAAGCTAATGAATTATAAAAATAACTGAATTTTGATTCATTGTGTAAGATCACATCATTGTTACTGGGCTCCAAACAACTTTCTACAGATGGTACAAAGTCCTTGTTCATACTGCTAGCCCAAATCAGTTTTTTTTTTTTTTTTAACATATCCAGATTGGAATCAGTTTGGAGTCAGATTGCTTTCATGTAGTATGAAGAGTGGCAGAAAACAAATTGAATCTGATTTGAACCACATCCAGAGATGGAAATCAGATTTAAACCATTACCAAAGCAACCAATGCAGATTTGGGTGTTGCCAATCTGGACAGAGCCAAATCTGATCTGATCTGATCACTTTCACTTATAGTGTGAACACTCAGTTCTAAAGATCAGTTTTTGAAAGGAATCCAATTTGCCTGCAGTTTGAACAAATCTTGAGAAAAAAAAAAAAAAACAGAAAAAACATGATGTAGCCCATAAGATCCCATGGGGGCACAGGTCGCACAAATGATTTGGAAAGTTTCTTATTTAGCGCAATTCTTGACCTACATCAAGGCACAGCCCTTATCCAGAGCGACTTATATTTTTCTATTTTGTTATACATATGAGCAGTTGAGGGTTAAGGGCCTTGCTCAAGGGCCCAAGTGGGACAACCTGGAAGTTGTGAGATTTGAACCTGGGACCTTCTGAACCATAGTCCAAGGCCTTAACAACTTAAACCCTAAACCTAAACCCTACGTGACATCTAATGAACATCCTGATGCAGTCATGTGACTATCTGTGAATCTGTGCACCATTGACATAATTTCCAAAATGGTGGTGTGCTGGGTAGCAAATGTGACAGAGCTAGCTAATGTTTAAATTAGGGCCGTCAATATTAATGCGCCAACGCATGCGATTAGTATGGAAATTTTAATGCATTACTATTATTCAATGCAAATTAAATTATATGACCAAGTTTGCCCCTAATGATTTCCCACCATCACAGCGCAGTTACCTGGCTTTGTGTAATAATGGCATGTTTAACACGAATAATAAGGTGACTGAGTGACTCGTCACCAGGTTTGCTGAATGGCAAGTTTTATTATGAAAAGTTTCAAAACTAAATCAAAAGTATGTGTAAGTAGTGCCTCAGACAGCTAAGGCTCTAGATTGTTGATTTTAGGATCTGAGAAGCCCCGCCGTGCAGTGCCGGTCCCATTCGAGAGATTTTAATTTAACATTTGTTAAATGTTAATCTATGAGATTTAATAAAACTGAATAATGCTTCCTCTAACCAGTTAGTGAAACATTTCTTTATTCCAACAATGCACGTTTATAATACAAGTGAATCTGAATATTTTAAAATTGTGATTAATCACAATTAATCACAAAAGTTTAAATCAGTTGACAGGATTAGATCACAAGCTTGTTTTTTTTTGTTACTGAAAGTCATCCTATTTAACAATTTTACATTGTTTAAAAACGTCTCATATTTTATATTTGACCTGCTCTGACTGCATGTCTTGAAGAAATTGTTATAAAACAAATTGAGAATATGTCTCTATGATATAAGTCCCATAGGGCTTTTCACCCTAAACTTGTCAGCGAAAGTATTGTGGCGTCTTTTAAAATGTGTTCCATGTGGTCTGTCTGGTCTGTGTTATATCTCCAATGATTTCCCTAAAATGAGAAATAGGTCTGGGTTCTTATGGGTTAAGAACTGATCTCCATCCAAATGTGAAATTTCAACAATTAAAATAATGAATCGACCCATTTTGCCATATTGTTTTTGACTTCTTGAAGTAATCAGTATAAGATATGATGCATTGCCTTATTTTGGCTCGCACAAGCTCGTACAGCTGCTTTTTGTAATAGCGATGGATGGTCCAAGGTCGACTGACATATTTCCACGTAGAGGGAGTCCTAATAGTCAACATGGAAAGAAATGAAAGCAAATCAGTCGACGTCCATTAGGCATGTTTTAGTTTGGAGCTGGAAGACGCGCTCATACAGTACTTGAGCAAGCTCACACACTTTAATTACATAGCGGTATAGATTAGATGACATGCAAGGAAAATAATGTGTAAGGAATTCGTTGTGGAGCTAAATGAGCGCATGTTCAGCTGGAACAGATATCTGGATGTGATTAAGTAACATCTGTAACAGGGGGAAAAAAAATGTGTTCAGAGCAGTAAATAAACGCCTGTCTGAGCAGCTCGTTCAGCGCTAAAGCGTACGCCACGTTTCCAAACAAAAGCAGAAGTGTGGTTGTGTGACGCTGAAGTTCCCGTTTGCATGTTTACTTCAGATTTTCATACACACACACACGCACACACACATATGCATACAGACAGCTCATAAACATAGCTAAAACACTAAAACACAGATTGCATTCCTTCGATGTTGAGATGAACCCCTGGTCGTTTTTTTACGTGTTTCTACCCCCGGCTAGCAGAACGAGAAAAGGTTCAACAAAACACAACAGTCCCTCTAAACATGCTTCAGGCACGTTCAAACATGAGCAGATAGCCTTCAGATGGCTGAGACTGATACTGTTCATGTCCCAGTGCTGCGATGCAAGCTCGTGATACTGTAGATAAAATGGGTGGATTGGTTTTCTGTTTGACAAACACTGCAGTCTACACGCACACATGCTTACGCACACATACACACATCGTAGTATGAGTGCATGAGGGATTCAGTAAAGTCAGGCTACTATACAGAGTAAAATTAATGCTTATGCCTGGTTTATGTTAATAAGTTTAAAATCTAGGCGGCACAGTGGTGTAGTGGTTAGCACTGTCGCCTTGCACCGCCAGGGTCGATTCCCGTCTCTGTGTGCATGGAGTTTGCATGTTCTCCCCGTGCTTGGTGGGTTTCCCGGAGGATATATCTCCGGAGGAAACACACCAAGCATGGGGAGAACATGCAAACTCCATGCACACAGTGACCCTGGACCAGGACCCTGTCCGGTTTCCTCCCACAGTCTAAAGACATGTAGGTTAGGCTAATTGGCGTTCCCAAATTGCCCGTAGTGTGTGAACGAGTGAGTGTATGTGTGTGTGTTCTCACCACGTCTGTGTAGATGTTTCCTCCAGGTTTTATGGTTTTCACCCAACTCCTAAAATCTCCTAAATCTCCAAAACACTTATAACAAACACCATTCAATTTGATTCATTTCAAATGAAATTCATTTGTGTGATACCTTTAACATGGACATTGTTGCAAAGCGGGAAAACATTGTGAATATACATTTAAAAAAGTGTCAATTTTGACTTCAAAGAAGTAAAAAAGTACAAAGGCCTTGTGCAAAAGTCTTAGGCACATGCAAATAAATGCTATAGCGCAAGTATGCAAAGAAAGCCAAGTTAACAGCAATTAATGAAACAAAGCCAGTATTTGGGGTGACAACGCTTTGAGGAGCCTTTAGTCTTAGGTACAATTTGTGCAGTTTCATAAGGAAATTAGAAAGTGTTACTCAGCATCCTACCGAGACAGCCACAGTTCCTCTGAGGAATTTGAGTGTTGTACCTGCTTCTTTTTTTGCATTCAAAACCCAGCAGCTTCCTTTTTTTTAATACTGTATAATGTACGGCTTTCTTTTCTGGCATACAAGTATTTTTCTGTAACATTTCATTTTGCTTTGGAATACTAGTCTTTGGAAATCAAATGTTTTTGTACTGTGATCAACTGTGAATGATAAAGTCATATACAATAATTAAAATTAAACACTAAAGAAAAGATCATATTAAAAAACCAGTGGGTGACTAAGACCTTTGCATGAGGAATTAACCTCGAGTGTAATCAGACACAAAAGGGAACCCGTCCTCATCCGAGTGATACCATGAATAAATTCCTTCTGTAACTTCATTCTTTAAGGTCAGAAGTGGACTTGTATCATAGAAAATGCATTTCAGTTACCATAAAGTGTTTGTTTTTTGTTTGTTTTGTTTAGCGTTCCAACACCTCACTGATGGTACAAACCTGTCTGGGGCCTTTTCAGGCCTAAGGGGGCACTAGTAGCTTTAAGGTACAATTAAGGCTCTGGGTTGCTGAGCAGAAGGTCTCTGGTTAAAGCTTGGGCCTTGAGCAAGACCTTTAACCCCGTCTGACCCCAGCCTCCTAACAGAAAATAATGTCACTATGTATGTAGAAATGCATATGTAACAAATAATGGCTTAACTTAATTGTCCAAACATTTCTCCAGATCTGAAACTTTACTTACAGTATAACAAATCTATTCACAAAAGCTTTACATTTTCCGCCTAGATACAAATTAGAATGCTATTCCATAATTGTGGAGGCTGCTACAGTTTTAATTGTACACGGTAACACAAAATAGCCTGCATCTTGAAGTAGGTGCGGCGGATCATCAAGCAGTAGGACTTGAATCAGGCACTGTGGTGCAAGACCATTCAATGCATTACATCAAAATCAATGTGTAATTTCACCGGGAGCCCATGCACTATTAACTCCGTTTAGATCTCCATAGTGTGTGAATGTCTGAATGCTCTGTGATGGATTGGTATCTGTCCAGGGTACTCTAGGGTTTCCTGCGATAGGCTCCAGGCCCCTCACTAAGTTTGTAATGAATGTTTTTTCCACTATGCTGCATACTATTTAGAATGTGTATAAGTATTCACCCCCTTTAAACGTCCTCACATTTTTTATCGCTATATCCTGGAACTCGACCTGGCATACTTAACCTTTGGTATGATTTGTTAAAAACCAACCATGGCTTACTCTTAAACCTAGTTGTGGTTCAGTTGTTCAACCCAGACGTGAAATGTCGAAAAGGGCCTCGCGGTGTGACGATTCTGTCATCCTGCATTTACACAACAGCCGTGTTGCACATCCTTGTGACAGTACGTCATGCTTTAGTTACCACTTAATCACCACCTAATGGTGAGCTTGCAGTCATATGGACTCACAGGGGGAAAAAAAAAACAGGTGAAAACAGAGGATCCCATTGTGCCCACATGAATTAGTGGGTTTGCATTCACTCATCCAGAACACACAGGAAGCTGGTTAAATGTAAACGCTGTCTTTGCATGTCCCGGTCGGTAATTGAAGGTTTGGTGCTGGTCGTAAAGTTGTTTATCATGTCAGAGCCTTAAGGTAGAAGGCGATGGATAAAGAACACAACTGTGCCGTGATAACAGAGACAAAATGAAAGAATTTGAGAAGACAGCTGAAATTTATTAGAGTGTAGAAAAAAATAAATAAATAAATAAAAAATGAAGTGCTGTTTGGGGTTTGTAACACAAAGCGGATCTATAAAGTGTGGTTCTGAGCCTGATGATTTATTTTATTTAGCGCAGGAAATGATCCGTAGCCAATTTATGTTTCTGGAGCACGGCTTTTGTTTAAGCACACTCGACAGCTGGCAGGATTTTTAAAAGGAAAGGATGAAAAAAAAAATCCTCAGGCTTGGAAGCTGGAGTTTTTTCCATGACGGAGGCGCTGGGAATCATTCAGAAGACTTGTCGCTTTATTCGCCTTGATCCTAGAAGTTCGGGACATCCTGGACAAGTTTGAATGAGAACAATTCACATGAAACATCATATTCATTCATTCATTCATTCATTCAGGAATTGGTGCAAGAAAATTCTACATATCATGTCCATCGATTAAGCGCCTCACTAAAATCCAGTGAAGAATAATCCAGAGCGCCGCTGAATTCTTCTGATTGGACAGAATGCAGTTAGAAATTAGACAGGAACTTGGATTCCATCTAAACATCTTATTAAATAACAACTAAAAACGTATAGTTGATGCAATTAAGGCGACGTTTATTTAACATTTATGGAAGGAGTCTCTAGTGTCAGTCAGTACATTTTCAGATATGTGAAGGCGTTTAAGGTATAGGACTTTACAATGATATTGTTGTTATCTACAAGAGTATGGCAGCCCTTAAGGGACATATAAAGGGGGAAACCTTTTTTAAAATACTGTACATGACAACATTGATTAAATTTTTTTTTTTGAGAATGTTAAGAGGTTATTCGGGTCAATATATAGGTCAGTTAATGCTAACAAAAAAAACCTACTGATTGCAAAACTTTTGGAAAGCATCTGTGTGAGGTTAAGGAAACCTGCCTTCTTTGTTCTGATTGGTTACAAGAATTCAGTCTCATTAATGATTGGTTGGAAACCTTAAGCACAAAAACACAACTTACATGGCTTTGTTTTTAGCCCTGTTTAGCACACTCTTTGAACCTCTGTAGTCCAACTAGGGGCCGTGGAGGCCAATGGTGAACATTGTATTTATTTCCATTTTTCGAACCATGCACATGAACACACACCAGGAAATTTGGGAATGCCAGTTAGTCTAATCTGCATGCCTTTGGACTGTGGGAGGAAACCCACTAAGGACGGGGAGAACATGCAAATTCCATGCACACAGCCCGCATTTGGATATAATTAAGTAAGTCTTTTTTTTTTTAATTCAAAATGTATTAAATTGATTGCAAAACTGATATCACACTGTCTTTGATATTGTTGATTGTTCTTCTACATCAGCATGACGCTAGGTGTTTTATTCCTTATATACTTTACAGTACAGCTGTGCAAAGAAACAGGTGTGGTTGTACAGATTGTCCTGAAAGTCTTCCTAAATAGGGAAAATTAGTATAATTACACAATTAAATATCTGTCACCCGATGAGTTCACCATGAGTGGGAACGTTTTATTTTGCTGCCGTAAAAAAAAAAGTCCTAATTTCCCCCATGTATGGAGACGCGCTTCTTCCGTGCTGTGTTTATAGCTGTCTATCTGTGTTTAAGTCTGGAAGGAATAAATAACCAAGTTGTTTGCTTTCCCACAGCATTCCTTCATTCCCCTTATCAGCCGGTCTACACGGCCACCAAACACGGTGTGATCGGCTTCTCCAGATCGCTTGCGGTGAGTAAATCGGTGCTGATCACCTGCTCAACACTCAGCTCTCATACCTTGATTGATAAAAAAAAAAACATCTACAACCAAGTGACTGAATGTGAATCAACTAGAGGATAGAAACTATGATGTTCTTTTGCTAAACTCTGACTCTAACACACCCTAGTTGACATAACCCTCGCTGTTTCCTCGTAAAAAAGAACCTCTGACGCCATCCTTCAATGGAAGGTTCACTCCATTACTATATAAGGTCAATGTGTTAACTGAGGCCTTGGAGGAGAAAGGGAATGTGTCAGTAAAGATGTAGATTCCATGGAAGATCTGAAGCCGTTTCTTTTCCAGTTCCTTAAAGAGAAATTAGACATACAGTAAATGTACAAATCTTCCCACTGGTCTGTGTGAGCAGGGTTTGCCATGGGTTTGCATGGGTTACATGCTTGGTTAGTTTCCTCCAGATACTCCAGTTTCTTTCCATAGTTCACAGCCATGCAATATAGGCTGATTGTCCAAATTGGCCATAGTGAGGGCACGCAGTTATGCTTCAAGCAGGTTCTGTTTCCTTACCAACGTAATTTATCCCTTACAGTCGGTGTGACGTAATAGACCATTGCAGCCAACCATTGAGTGCGAGTGTGTTCCTGGATGAAATTATAATTGTGTTGTCATTTCCCAATCTTTTTCTGTAAGTGGCCACTCGTTTGATGTTGAGATGTCTCGCTTTTGAGGTGGAAGGGGAAGTCCAGTGGTTGAAAGAATATTGAAACAGGAAATAAACTTGTTACGGTATGTCGCAATAGTCATACTCAGCCACAAAATGCAATCAATCAGGCAAGAAGCTGCTATTTAAGGCTTGACGGGTAGCCACAAATATCTTCCATCTTAATCTTAAGACACTAGGTCTTTCAGTCTTCGGTAGAATGTTGTCTTATGCTTATTTCTTCATCAATCCATCTATTTTCTAGACCACTTATACTGTGTAGGAGTCCACACTAAGGAACTAAGAGCTTTGTACAAGAAAAAAAAAATCTGCCTACACTGCATGTCTCGGAACAGTCAGAGGAAACGCGAATAACCAGAGGAAACCCACAAAGCATGGGGGGAGAACATGCAAACTCCACACACAGCCCTGGGAGCAGGACCAGGAGGTGCCTGGTGACATAACTAACCATTCATTCATGTTAATTTTGAATTTAAAGACAGATTTGGATTTTTTTAGATTCGAGTCTAATAACATCATTTGGTTTGGTGTACAATGAATCTACAAAGCTATCATCATGGAAACTGTAAATCAAGATATAATTTGTGCAATCAATACATTGCTAAATGGAAACCATTGACTTCCCTTTATGTAACTTACCTATTAACCAGCCAAAGACATTGTAACACTACACTATGTTCACACTAGCGACCGACAAGGCTATGCATTTGCGCACCACTTGCAATGCAGTTTCTGTAACATTTGAAACAAGATATTCTCAATTCTACAGCATTATACTTAAAGTGACATGTCCGAACCACATGCCTCAGATTCCTCAGATCAGCATCATGGTGCATGTTTCTTTACTTCCCCACTTATGACCTTTAATGCAATTAGATCCCACTTTGAAACAAAAATACCTTTGGTTCAGTCTCTGATTAAGTGTGTATGGAGACTATATGAAGAAAAATAAAGTTTAGAAGAAGTCGTTACTGCCTCTGGTGAGTATACTTAGTGAGCAAGAAAGCTAGACTGAGTGTCGGCGCATGTACTGTAAATCAAACAACCAATATTTGTGCTAATGAATGTGATATTTAGCGAAGGTAGCTATATAGTACCAGTCAAATGTTCGGACACATGTGTTGGATTTATTTTCTACATTCTAGAAGAAGAGTGTGAAATAACACATATTCCATTAAGTAATTAAGCAACAACAACAACACAACAGTCAGCTGTTATTTTAGCTCTTGAACGTCAGCTGTTCTGGGAAAGTTCTTGCAAGAACAGTATTGTGTCAAGTGCGTTTGCAAAACCCTTCAAGCACCATGATGAAACTATCTCTCATGAAGATCATCCCAGGAAAGCAAGTCCAAACCTTACCTCTCATGCAGAGGAGACGTTCATTTAGAGTCACCAGCCTCAGAAATCACAGATTAACAACCAGCTTAGAGCAGTTATGAAGGATTTACAGAGCAAAAGTAGCAGATACATCTCAATATCAACTGTTCAAAGGAGATTATTGCATATCTTGGACGCTGACAGCATCAATTCAATTGAAAATCAGGAACGACTATGGAATTTGAAGGTGTGACCAAACTTTTGACTGGTCTATATAAGATAGAGCTGCGTGATTTAAACAATCTTTGTCTCAAACTCACTCTCAATCTCTGCAGAACAAGCAAATCGCCTCCATCTTCCGTGTTTAGGCCAGAGTGGTTGCGTCTTCTTCCACGTTGGAGGTCATGGCCGGTTGTTGCAAAAAACCACCACTGTAATGTGGAGCACAGATTAGCAGGAGGAAAAAAGATAACCGCTTTGTATTAGACATAATGTTGAAACAAAAGTTATGCAACATTTCAATGCAAATTAGACACTTTTAGCTGCTTGCATCAAATCAGACAGTAAACATTAGTGCCAGTGATTGCGCAATCTATTGGAGCTGCGAGTGAAAAATTGCCTGAATGTTGACTCAATCTTTGCGCTATGCGTGCACTCAGATTGAACTTTTTGTCGTGGGCAGGACGCATCTGAAAACTGCAACTACGGCGTGAGGATCAATGTCCTGTGTCCGGCCTTCGTGGACACGCAGCTCCTCCTCAGCGTTGAGTGTGAAGAGACCATGGGCAAGTTCGTCAGGTACAAAGATGACATCAAGCAGAAGATGGACCTGTTCGGAGTTCTTAAGTGAGTATTGACAGTAAATCCTTGCTATTTTTAAAGCTGTTTACTGCACTCTACTCGGATGACACATTATTGTCTTTCATACACCCTGCGTGCAAACACATTCCTCCAGCATTAAGTGATATTCACTTGGGAACATTAGAAGTTATCTCAGTATAACTGCTCTTGTTTATGTAACAATGGAACGTGTTTTTAACAATGGTGAGTGATTCGTTCTGATTAGAAAGCTCTCACTCAACGTGTCTGTGGTGAGTTGCAAACCACAGGAAAACACTCCCAGAATTCTTATTTGCTGCTGGCGAGGCTATGGTGAGAGTAGCAGAATAAAATAAGTACTACAGGAATACAAGACAGTGTAGGTTCTGTTAAATGTCTGTTAAAGTCCCATTGAAAATATTAAAATGATCTTTTCAAGAAAAATTTTTGTTGGGGGGCTTTTTGTCACCACATCGGATCACCAGAACCATATATATAGTTGGCCTAGGGCCGAAAGGTGGTAACTATTTGGTGGCAGGGCACCCTTTGATCCTCATCCCAGAGCATACCACTGAGCTACCACTGTCCCTGTCTGTTTCACACAACTGCACTAAAATATGTCATAAAGGGACAATCTGATGAGGAAAAATGTAAGTGTTCCATCTCCCGGCGAAGGTAGAAATGATAAGTATAAGACCAGTCACGCTGATAATGTTTGTCAGATGAAACTCACTCAGGTCTTCCGTACCCTCCGTGTGCAATACATGTCCCGAATGGCTGGAAGTTGTTGTGGCAAAGAAAACCTCCATACTGTAATTGTACAGTACCTTAAATTGATTACATTACAGTATCCATAGCAGAATATATGATTGTAAAGGAGTCCCTCAGGGTTCTTTCCTCGGCCCATTATTATATAGTCTTGTTCCCATTTTAGAGAATAAAAGTAAAGATTTTTTTTATATATTTCACAATACTTATCCTTAAATACTTATACTTAATACCTCTGGCTCTTTGGCGCTACACTATTGTATACTAATGTACACTCTGACAGTGGTGTAGCTGCAAATCACAGGTTTATATATTAATGACCTTGTTCGTATACTAACTTGTTATTATTATTCCTATTGTAACAGCTCATTCACAGGCCCGTTGTACTATTATATAGATGCAGTGCAACCTTTGATGTGCAGTTGTATTGATGACAAATTGACAACAATGAAAAACGTAATAATTGTGCAAAGAGCAGCATGAAAGTGTCAACTGACTGAATCTATGCATATTGACATAATGTGTAATACTAAAGCTAAAAGTTGAGAGTTATGTATGCAGTATCATGACGTATATAGCCGAAGTGCTTTAAGCCTAGATCTCCCAGTCCACATTCCCAATCCCTCTGTAGAGAGGTGTTGAAAAGCCAAATATCACTAGGGACAAAGAATTTCCCGAGTCTGTCAGTTGAGCAACTTTGCGACAGATGTCTTCCACTGAGGACACTCTTCTGTTTGGAAAAAAAAAAACCTGGTGCAGTGGGTGGTCTTTGTTGAACGTCCTCCTCTCTAACACTCCAAAGCTCCAAACCAGCTCTCCTGACCACCTTGTCCAAAAATGCGCTGTGCCTGCTTCTGAGGCTACCTCCCAGCACACTACCACATAGAAAAGTACACTGGCGATGATCGATTGCTAAACAATCAGCAGGAACTTATTACAGCTATTAAAAGAGCCTAGTCTCCTCAGGAAGAACAGCCGGATCGGACCTTTCCTGTACAGATAATCAGTGTTCACTGGTTTGTCATCAGCTGCAGTGCCAGGCTTTTGTATGATTTCACCATTCAGACACCCATTCCCCCAATGGAAACCAATGAAAGTCAATCACTATCATCTTTAGACTGCACTAAGTCCTTAGACAGGCTCCTGTGCTCCCCCTCCTGTCCATCCCTAATACATTTCACAATGGAAGAGTGATCAGAGTACTTCTGCATGTGGCATGAGTTGTATGTATGCATGTATGTATGTATGTGAACAGGAAGGGACAGCACCGCAGGGGCCTGTCCTCAACCCTAATAATAATAATAATAGTAATAATAATAATAAACATTTTGTACAATTAAAACATAATTGATTTATTAATATTATAAGTTTAGCAGTGGCGTTTATGTCGTGTTGATAAAAGTCTCCAGTGTCAGTGTTTTGTAACAATCAGAGGTAAAGCTGAGATAAAGTGAAATTCTTTATTCTTCGCATTCCCAAGCTTTATTAGTAAGTTGGGGTCAGAGTGCAGGGTCAGCCATTATACAGCAGCCCTTGAGTAGACAGGGTCAAGGACCCAACAGCGGCAACTGGGCGGAGCTTGATTTTGAACCACCAACCTTCCGATCAGTAACTCAGAGCCTTAACACACTGAGACATCACCGCCCCTTTATAAGACAAAGGTATTACTTTTTTGTGTAGTAAGAACAAGAACCAACTTGTTTCACGAACATTTCACAACATTAAAGGGTTTTCTATAGTAAATTAAAAACTGTAACCAATACCTATTTGCTGTGGTATATGAAGAATAAAGCACATCAGGACATGCAGAGATAGCGAAATAATCACGTTTTCTTTCTTATTTAATCACTGAGACTTCAAACGGACCTTTTTAAGACTCATGTAGCTCCCACCCATATCATCCTCCCTGGCACAAACAACATTAAAAAATGTGTTCATGAAAGCATCTATAGTACGTACATACTGTTTCTATCGTTTTCCCTTTCTAAGTGTCCCAAAAGTACACTTTGACACGTTCTCATGCAAACTGCTACTTCATGCAAAGCATTGCCATGAAAACGTCATAAGCATCAAAGGTCTGGCCTTCACTCGGCTCTCATCAGGAATTTTTTTTTTTTTTCCATCAGACTTCTAAATGTTAACTTAAACCTTAATTCCCATCTGCACCTACTGTATATACATGTTTATTTTAATATTGTGATAACTAACAATTATTTATTTCCATGTTACACTTATTTCTAAAAATGTACACAGGTCTCCTTGGTAAGTACTCGAACACCAAGGACAATGTCCATTATATAGGAAAAACAAAAGAGCATTTGCATTATTGTTCCAGTACCATCAGAGGAAAATGTATTTTTGTGGGGGTTTTTTTGTGATTTCTCAGAAATATTAAATATTGTAATATTCTCAGAAATATATATATAATGTGTGTTTTCATATTATGTATGCAGTATTCTTTCTTTCATGATTTCATGTTTCCTATACATGAGGGATGTTCAAGTCAATATGGAACTTGTGTCACCAGCCTGAGAAACAGACGCATCTGTCTGTGGGAACTGTACCAACAATCAGTCCTAGACAACATTTGCACATTACAGGAACTCGGCTGGGAGTTATTGCCATACAGTACAGTCCTGACCTCACTTCAAGCCATTTCAACATGTTTGGGGAGACATTAAAAGAGTTCCTGGGAGGCCAGTGTTTCAGACATGAAGCATGAAGTCTGATCATGGCTCTTGTGTACTGAGAAGATTTTTATTATGATGCTATCCAAGCACTATGGGATAAGTGCATTAGTGCAGCAGGGGATTATACAGAGAAATAAAGGGAGTTTTCACTCTCATAGCTGTGTTCTGTTATTCTGCACAATCAAAAGTTCCTCTTAGACTTGAACGCCTCCTTGTATTACTTTTGTGCATACTGTAGTAGTGCACATATTTTTAATTTGAGTTATTTTTTTCTTTCACTGATATCATTCCCCGTGATGAATTTATTCATTCATTCTTTCATTTATTCAATTACTAATTAATTCATATGAATGAAGATGTGCACACTATATATTATAAATAATGACATATTTTCACATGTAAACTTTATGGTAAATATTACACATTATTCATTTTCACATGCAGTTCATGTATATGATGAATCTATTTCCAAATTTTTAAACATTTATAGCTGCTTGTTTTATTTTTTATGTGCAGTCTCAATGTTATTGCATCCTTTTTTTTTTTTTTTTTTAAATTGATTTTAAATGTTTGTTTATGTTTCATTTATATGATATGCTTTTCCAATCCTAATAATAATGTAATCAGAATTAAGGTATTTATTCTGATTAGGCTAGGTAATTAAGCTAAGCTTTAGCTGAGGTATCATTTATCTAATGTGTCATTTCATTCTGTATGTATGTGTTTGTAGGCCATCTCTGATCGCAGAGGGAATGATGCGCCTTATAACAGACGACAGCCTTAACGGAGCCGTAATGAAGATCACCTGCTCTAAAGGGATTCACTTCCACGAGTACGAGCCTCTGTCAGCCTGAACCGGCACGAAATCAGCCCTTCTCAGCTCAGGGCCCGTCATTCAGCAGCTTGTCCGAACTGGTCCCCGCAACACTCCCGGATCAGCCCAGATGTGCCCGGGATTCCTGAAGACCTGAGCTGTTACAAACACAATGGATGATTTACCATAAGACACGTGTCATCAGGAAAGTCCCTCCTGATTCAGTTCATCAGGTCTGAGAAGCTTTCACAACTTTCTGTTTGTTAACACGAAGGATAAAGTGAAGCAGGACAAGTTTGGTCCATTCAGCAAAAATGTAATAGGTCTGTCTTTCTTCCTGGCTGGTTTGTGATTGCTGTGTATCGAGTGGTATTGAAGCCATGTTTATAGAGATTCCTTAGAAAAACAGTTGCTTTTATGATATTTATTAGCTGCTTCTCCTGCTATAATCGCTCCAGACAATGTCAAATTATTATAATTGTCATTTATTTGAGCAATTTGTGATGTTGCTATTTACTGTGTAGGAACAAAGGTGTGTGAATAATATTGATAGTATATTAAGCTAAATTTACATATACTTATGTATAAGTATATTTAAAAATATATTTTATAAATCAATCAATCAATAAATGATTAGTCTTGCCATGAGTTATCGAATTTATTTGAAGGTTGTTATCATACCTGCCATCATATTACAGTATATCGTAGCCAATACGTCACATACTGATTTACTTAAATGAGATCCCCCTCATTTTTTCCTAAGTAATTAAATGAAATGATGTAGATTCAATTACAGAACTGGGAACAAATACACTGCAAAGTGCCTAAAGGTACAATCTAAAAACTGCTTGTTTATGTAACAACCTCAGCAGCAACCTCATTTCCATCCTTCATTCAGCATCACCATAGTATACTAATCACCGGCTGCGGGTTTGGACCGAAAATGAGAGACAGTGAAGTATTCCTCAAGTATACATTAAAAATGCAAGAAAGTCCGGAAGCACAATATGAAGTAATGGGGGAGTCAAGACTTTTGCACAGTACTTTTTCCCCCAATATTATACTGGAGTCAAAAACATCTAACATCCCACTGAAAAGAAGTGTTTTTTTTTCTTTAGTTAATTAGTAGTTCCAAATAAATGATAAAATTCATATAAACATTTCATTTTTCAGTTAATTGAGTTTCGAACCTCACTGCATACACCATACACCTAAGTAAAGGTACTTTGTTCACATGGAGGAAGCAAACATGACAGGATGACAGAAGTATGTAGTATATCCTGATCAGATAATGAAGCAGGAAGATATGGTACATGGTAAAGGAGTGTGTAATTGTACTGGCTTTATTTGTTGTGTAATGCAAAAGTATGTGAACGGTAAACATGTGTACTATGAAGATATCAGTTTGCTTCCTTCACAAAAAAAAAAAAAAAACATCTGGCCGTGGATTTAGCATGCTAGGCTACGTTCACGTTACAAGTCATGTCGCTCAATTCAGATTTTTTTTGGTCAGGGCGGATTTACATGATTCACATTCACAATCACAAGTGATGTTTATCTGATTCTAACATGAATGTGTCTTTGCTGTGAAATAGCACGCACGTGCACATTGATATGTGTCTTTGCTCATGCCATCTGGGTTAAAACACACTCCATACTGGTGCATCCGCTCGTTGGTTTCAAACAATGGATGAACAAAAAAAAAAAAAACATTGGCTTGGGATTTAGCTCTAACAGCTGTATTTGTTGAGGTTCAGAAAAAAATGAAGCCGTTTTAGCAGCTACTGCTAGCACTGCTATGAGATCCACACGCTGCTGGGTACATACAGTAGAGCATACGCGGCAGCAAAACGTTGCATGAATTCCGATCTGACCGTTCTCATTCAATATGACACATCATCACTTCGCATTCACATGATCTAGGACAGACAACCCTCAGAAAATCAGATCTGTACAGGCTGGCAATGTGAACGAGGACTTACAGCCTTCTGAATAAACCGCGGCTAATCACGCTTTCAGAAATGAGGGCAGATTAAACTCTCACTGGTTCACACACACTCACATACTGTACAGGCTCCAAGACTGTATTAGCTTGCATCAGTGTTTACGTATTCAGGTGCCTAAACACGCACAAGCAATTGATCCAGGGCAGTTAAACACCTTTTAATTATACTTAATGTCCCGGAGCCGCAAACAAAAGCCCGTGACCATGCTGAGTGACTCGGCTCAGGCAGCACAGCTGGTTTTACTCGTAAACATTCTTCCTGGGTGGTAGTTGATCCATAAATTTTATTAGCAGGACTAACATTCAAAATAAAAAAGTTGCTAGCAAAAAAACGCTGCAAGTCATGCTACAGTAAGTCAGAGCGTTCCAAGCTAACATTTGTTTTCATGACGTGAAACCACTTGCACAGGATTTACTGAAATGACATTAAACTCAGTTCGTCACAACAGCACCCCCATGAAAATCATCATCATAAAAAAGCGTAAGCTGCTCGTGTGACGTGGCTTCCCAGCTCACTCGCGGTTCATTTCAGGTATGCAGCCTAACAGGAAACACGCAGAAGAATGGAAACATGTGGAACGCACTGTAATACAGGTTTAGACAATATGTTTCATGCAAGATTACATAAAGACAGGGCTGTGGAATTCACTGAAAACGTCACGGTCGAAAAGCGTGTTCTCAGAGGGTTAACAAGGCAACTCTGGGTGTGAGCCGTGTGCCAAGCCCTTCTGATGAGCACAGCGACGTTTGTGTACACTCATTAAAAGAAAGAACACGTCTCGAGAGAAAGAACGGCCCCGAGGCTACAGTGGGTGTGGCTGAGTGAGAGCGATGATAAGAATGTGTAAGTTCTACTGCTGGCTATTAATGCACATCTGGTAAAAGATAAGCAACTGCTTTCATCTGCTGGCTTTAAAGCACTTTAAAGTCACATTTAACACATTTATCTTGCAAGAATGGTTTAAAGGCAAAAGATGCCAGAAGGTTGTAAGTTGAAATCACAGCCCTGAACTCACTCACTCACTCACCCTCTATACCGCTTAATCCTGTATTCAGGGTCACGGGGATAGGGAGCCTATCCCAGGAGATTTGGTGTATTCAAGCACGGGGAGAACATGCAAACTCCAGGCACACAGAGACGGGAATCGAGCCTGGCCGTGCTAACCACTACACCACCGTACCGCCGCAGCCCTGAACTAAAAGGAAAAAATGAATTAACCAAATCCCTTCATTTAAATATAAAACCATAAACAAATCATTTTTTGTCATTTAATGACTGGCCAAAAAAAAAAAAAGTCACCATTTCAGAAGGGTCAAAGCAAAGAAAACAACTAAGAAGATTTGAAATGATCAGAACTGGGTTAATAATATTTCAACACATTAACCTAGAATGATAGTGCTGAACCATCAACCTTGTAGAAGAAACGTGGTCGGAACAACATCATGAATAGAGCTCATGCAAAGACTTGGTGAAGTTGCATGGTAAAACGTTAACAGTAATAACCAGAGCTTTGTTTAAGAGTAAGATCATTTCCATACATGGACACATAATGTGATGAGAACTCACAGGATTAGGACTAAACTATAGAAAAACACTTGTTAGTGAGACTTATCAGGGAGAAAGAAGTCTTTGATTTGGTATTGAGCATAAAGCTCGGACTTTGAAGCAAAGGAAAAGGGTCATGTGGTCTAATGAGTCCAGATTGAGCCTATTCCAGAGCGATGGTGTCAGGGATAACCCCTAGAGGGCGCCAAAGCGCCCAAAGAACCCTTTTGTGTTGTATGTATATGACTTCAGTTCCCAGTTTGCACCTCAGGTCAGGTGACGTGGGCGCCCACCTGATCCGAGTGGGTGATTAGTTTTCTTATAAATAGCTTGCTTTGAGTTCTTTCCTTTGTCTTGCATTTGTTACGTTTATTTGAGTTTGCGGTTGTTATGTGAATACCTGTTTTGGTTTCTTTTCAGTATTACGTCCTTGAGTGGTTTTGTTTCCCTGACCCCTTTTTGTTTAAATAAAAAAAGAACATTTGCTGAACGTCCGCCTCTSCATTTTATGCCTCACCTCCGTTCACCCGCAGACTTGTGTGACAGATGGACGCATAGTGTCCATAGTGTCCACTGTCCAAGCCTCTGGAGACAGTGTTCTGATCTGGGGATGTTCTGATTCATATGAATGGCCAGGGTATCACATTCACTGAGGTTTTCTTCCCTGATGACACAAGGAGATTCCAGGACTCTGAGATTGTGATGGAGTGGTCCTGGGAGAATGAGGAATCATTTTCACACATGAGCTGGCCAACACAGAGCGTGCTGTAATCAAAGCTAAAGGTGAGTGAATGAAATATTAGTGTGTGTGACTTTTTTCAGCAGGCAGTGTATGGGCAGAGTGCCATCAGTTAGCACCCTATGTGGAATGTACCCCATCTTGTGTCCCCAGATCACTAGACTGGTTAAACCTAATAGATGGATGGATGCATGGATGGATGGATGGCATGGTTGATTATTTTCCTATAACATCATGGCATCCTAAGTGTTTTATTCCACTATTTCTTAGTAGGAGTGGTTGACATTGACAGACCTTTTATTTTCATTAAATGCACATTACAAACCTGTATATTCTTGGATTTGGGCTGATTTCAAGTTCATTAACTTACTGTACATTGTATTACTTTTTAAATGTCCCATATTTTACTATTCTTTTAAGAAGTTAATACAGGTCTCAGATTTCCCCCAAAAAAGGTGTGTGTGTTAATGCTGCAGCTGAAATACCCCTCCTCACATGATGCATTGTATTTTTCACCCCTCAAGCTTCCTCTGTTTCCCTCCTCCATAAAAAGTGCTGTTTCAGTGTTTATGTAAATGCTTTTTCACCTCTGATACTGGGTGTCTTTTTAATGCCACGTCTAGTCTTAAACATCCTAAATATTTTTTATAGACTGGCATTTTGTTATTACGAAGCCTGAGATTAGTCGCTAGTCACAGTATCTGCTGCTACTTTTTTTTTTCTTTTTTTTTAATGACTGGGCTCAATAGTGATGGCATAATTCCATCCTAATATTTTGCCCTTATAAGGGGGAGTTAGACAAGTAGAAATGATTAATCGCCCGCAACAAATTGACATTATGTACATATAGAGTCATCAGTCTGAGTGAAGTGTCATGTGCATCCAGGGTAAGATAACACCGAGGTGAGAACAAGTGTTACGTTATTGTGTAAAGCTACCAGTCATATTATACTCGTATCACTCAGTCATGTGCTGAAACTTGACAAACCATTATGCAAGTGAAAACTTATACTGCAAATGTCTTTAATGTTAAGAAAACACAAATACTTCAACATGTCCTGATTTAACGGTTCATTGCCGTGCTGTAAGTACTGTAACCATCCGTCCATCTACTGGATCTGTACCTCTGGAGTCCAACTACGGACAGTGGAGGCCAATGATGACCATTGTTTTTAGAACCATGCGAATTCACACACTACGAAAAGTTAGGCGAATCTGCATGTGTTTGGATGGTGGGAGGAAACCAGAGTACCGGAAACCCACCAAGCATGGGGAGAGCATGCAAACTCCATGCACACAGACCCGAGGCGATAATTGAACCAAACCCTGGAATGACAAGGTGACATTGCTAACCACTACGCTACTGTGACTCAAAATACCATATAGCCCATCTTTAATAATAAATGCACTATCTGATAAAAAAAAAATGTTTGTTAATTCTGGTTAAGACTGGCATGTTGTTGTTTTTTTACTGTCACCCTCTAGTGGCGAGGAGGGTCATTGCTGTTGTGCTGGTTCTTTTGTGTTGAATTTAGTATTAGTCCAGTAAACAAATCAAAATTTGAGTCTAACATCCATGTTGGAAAAATATGGATATTTACTGTATTTCAATTGTGTGGTCATTGTTGTTGTTCCTTCAATATTATATTAGCTCGATGCTGTCCTAGCCTTATATTCTCTCCAGATTCGATTCTTGTTTCTGGATATTTTCCATAGCCGACCAGTTCTTGAGACTGGTAACATAGCAATCATTCAGCTCTTCCGGCTCGCCTCAACATGCTAGAGAGACATTATGTATTAACTTTAAGCTTCAAGCAGTGTTTGCAGAGAGATAAGGGAGTCTATCTCCAGACTTTACCCAGGATATTTGTTTATTTTGTGCTTCTAGAGTATTTCACCCCACGCCTCATTATGTTACACTCAACACTTTGTATGCAAAAGTGACCTTGCCTGTGTAATGCATTCACCCACGTCGACAGCTGTGAAGTTCCTTGTCACTGGAATGCAGGTCAGCTGTGCAGAAATCAGAGAAAGGGATCAACACGGACCAAACATCCACACCCAGGACATTCTGAAAAAAATTTCTTTTTAGCTTTTTTCTCTTCTGGTCGAGGCAGAGGGACAGGTCTGCTTGCTTACCTGCTCCTGCCATACTCCCATGAACTCCATGCTCTCACTATTGGGAAACAGTCCTAACACTTTTCTCCAGTATGTAATCTTGTACCCCTCACCACTTACCAACACCTTCGAGAACCTTGATTCGCCGCTTGTTGTATTTCCAGAGAAAGATCACCACTCTGGTCTTGCATGTAGACGATCGCTAAAACTACCCACACCATATTTAAACTTTAACCTGGATTAGACTCGACCCACAAAGCAGGAAAGGATCTTTGGCATTATCTTCCAACAAGAACTCCAATTCATCAGACATAAGTAACTTTAAATCAGCCACGCCTCTTTTAACTCCCTCCAGCCTCTGGCTATGTGACATTCTTTTCTCTCAAAGAACAGCTCTTTGCAATTCTTTCTACTGAAACGGGATCATGGTAAATAAATCAACATCTCAAAGCAGTTATTAAGGGTATCCATGGATGTATAGAAAATAAAATGAAAAAGACTTTGAAATAATATTTCCCATGTGGTGAAAATTCTGTAAATATTATAAAGACAAGCAAATTCAAACACTGGGTAAGAGCAAAGTCGCAAAGGATTTATTTTATACTTCTGCAGAAGGACCAGACTCACACAGCAAACAATTGCAGCATGGAGAAAGTCGATCTCTTTCTCTCAGCTGTCCCATTTTCTACACAATTCTCTGCTAACGTAATCAACGCCCCGTACATGACGTTCCTACATTCAAACTCTTTATCTGACCCAGACCAGATGTCCATACCTTAGCATTTATTCAGGGACAAATACAATCAGTTTCTGTACTATTCTCGGCCTTGTGTTTCTAAGCTTCAGGCAAACAAGTTTAAAGCTTCTATAGTCCACATGGCACAATTACAAATTAATACATCATTAAAATGTGATATTTCCATTACACCCTTTACTGTATATACAGTATGAAATGCAGATGTCGGATAAAACCTACAGCAGGCTCAGCTCGGTATCTGAACCAAATCGATGTTCCTCATGGGGCACAGCGGTATTTAATTCCACTGAACATATTGAATACCTTTCAGTGAGAGCCAAAAGTAACAGCACATGAGTGTCAGCAGCTGTATAATGAGTTCCCAGAAAGCGTCGAATGACTTTAGAGTGTGTATATTGTTTGCATCCTTAAAAGGCACTAAGAATGTTGAAAAGCAATGCAGACTAGATTCCTGATAAGCATGACGTGTAGAGTTGAGATATTCTTTATGAACTATGGTGGGAAAAGCAAACACAATATCCAGACGGTGAATTCTTCAGCTATGTTTTATACGTAACGGAAGCGGCTCTTGGTCTTTGCTAATCATCACACTGCCATTATGGTTGCTCAAAAATGTCTGAAACATGAATATACAGAGAAGCAGAAAGTCGTACCAGTTCTGAAACAGATCCGATCTTGTCTGTTTACATACTTTAGAGCCGACCCGTATCCGTTTTCCATGTTTATGTCACTACCTGGGTAAAATGTGCTGAAGCAACGAACAACATCGCTGTGGTCGTAGGCTGGAAGCCGCTCTGTTATTGCGCTTTTTTATTTTACAACAGCATTGCAAACGGGACTGACTGTCCCCATGCAGCTGCAGAAATGTCCTTGTAGTTTGTTTTATGGTTGTTTCCATCTCACAGATTTATCTTGCTGTTCAGCCTCGATGACTCGTGTGTATCTTCACAACGCCGAAATTCCTCGATGCTAACTGAGTCACTCCAACGTGAGCTGCATATTTCTTTACAATTCTTGTCCGATGCTTGGCCCGGTGCGCTGACCTTTCCACCGATACGGTGTTATTCTAACCCTTCCCACAGGTTTGTGAGAACTATTTTGACTGGCAGACGACAAGCTTTGGGCCGGGTGCCAGTGAAAACAACGCCGCTGTGATTAGCCAAGAAAATAAAAGCAAGAAAAGATGTATGATTTCAATCAAGCGAGCACAGAGGAAATTCGTTTCGGAATGAAACGAGGAAAAGGACGCAATCTAAGAGGGTCAAGGAAAAAGCAATTATTCTAGCCAAGGAGCCAGGATAAATACACAGGAGCTGTGACTTTCATACACAGGATCATTTTCCAGACTCAGGTTTCAGTTGAATAAGGAATGTAGAGTATGCGGTTAATAAAGTCTGCTCCTGCTCACACACGTGCCATCCGGAACAACATACTGAACGCAGGTTGTGTGATAGATGATGATGCAAGGGGGGAAAATGGATGATTCTGATATTTATAGATCTAGGAATGTAAGTGAATCTTGATGGGATTTTTGGGGGGTTTCACGGGGCATCTGGTTAAGACCAAGACGTATGCAACCGCACTTGGCTCCTAAAAAAGCAAATGGAAGAAATATGAAATGATAGATAGATAGATAGATAGATAGATAGATAGATAGATAGATAGATAGACAGACAGACAGACAGACAGACTTGTTTGAGTCCTGCCCTCATCTGTAGTTGAGAAAAATTACCGCAGAAACTGGAGTGATATAGCTGAACTTTCAGAGCTACTAACCACGCTGATGTTTGAACATCTGGATTCTGCCCCCCACCCCATGTCTCACAGAGGCAAAGTAGTAGATTTCCTGTTTATCCAAAAATTAAATAAATTGTCCGGGATAAGCCACACCCACTTCAGGTTCACAATCGGAATACAGATATGGATTATACAGAACATCACACTGCATGGCACGGTGTATTTTCAAAACAGTGGCACAGCAGTAAAATCCCGTCTGATGCTGTAGCCTCTTGGAGAGATGGGAATCACTTAGTGCTTTCACATCAATCATGGCTCTACAGCCAATCCTGGGCGTCTGGGAGCTTATGGAAGTGGAAGGCGTGGATAGAGCTGTCCTCTGAGTGTGTTACACTGCTTATAATGTAGTGTGAGTGAGCAGTTCAAAAGATGCGCTTGGCGTCTTCACGTGGCTCAGACGGCTAACGTGATGGTCTTCCCCCTCCCTGATTCATAGTTGTAGCCTAGATGTGGGAGTGCCCTAATGACTGGTGGGAATTGGCTCTGATTAAATTAGGGAGACAATCAGGCAAAATCCCAAAAAAATACCAAAAATTTTTTTTGGTATGAAAACATAAATACTTTTTTTTTTTTTAATGCAGATTAGCTTTGAAATACAAGGGGCGTCCAAGTCAAACTGGTACTTTTATGAAATTTCTGGTGAATGAAGGTGTGAAACTAATTGATGTATCCAGAAGACAGCACGGTGAAGAGCTAAACATTTGAACGGTGCAAACATTTTAAAGGAGGCCGTATATATATCCGTGATGGACGATCCCGCCAGAGGAGGTTCGGAGCTCATTGCAGTCGACAAGTAAACATTCAACAAGTGGAACACTTGATCCTTAAAAGTTGATGGCTACCTTGGTACCCACTTGCAGAAGAGACGCATCTGTCTGTGGGAACTCTACACACAATCATTAACCAACAACACTTGCACACATCCCCAGTACAGTCCTGACCTCGCTCCAAGACATTTTCATATATTTGGGCCATTAAAGGAGTTCCTGGGAGGCCAGAGTTTTAGACGTGAAGCAGGTAATCCTGAGAACTACTGAGAAATACTGAGAAAACATTCTACCTTGATGGTGTCCAAGCACTAGTGAAACACTGATGAGTGCATCCGTGTACAGTAACAGGGGATTATATAGAGAAATAAAGGAAGGTTTTCCTCTCACTGTTGTTCAGTACAACCAAAGGTCCTGCTTTGACGTGGACACCATTCATAATTTAGTAGAATAATCTATTGGTTTCCCTGGTAATCCTGAAACCACAAAAAGCTCAGAATTACTGTCATTTTTTTCACATTGCGAAACCTTCAGGATTTAGCCGTTGCCCTCTTGCTCTGCAGATTTTTAAGTAAAGGCCACTGAGCACTTCATGTTCTTTTTGCGGTTTGGTTTATTAGTCTCTTTCTCTCCTCTCATTAACTTGAATGATGAGCTCAATTAGCCCAGCGTGCCTCGAGAAACGTCCGACACCAACCAATCAAGACAGAAAACGGTTCAGTGACGCGCACGAGGTACCGCTAATTAGGGCCGAGAACGAAACCGATGCAGGCCGTGGGTCTGGCAAACGCTACACAAACAGACGCTAAGAGGTCTGGATGGAATGCTATAAATGTTGATTTTCGTCCATTCTCCAGAAGCAGGATGTAAAAGCCCCCGAGAATGAAATTTCTCACAATGGAGGCCTTCCCCACCCTGCCGGCATGCGCGTCTGAGAGGCCGTGATAAATGGAGGTGCAGATTAGCGTAACATTGAGGAGCACCAGAGGCATGCGCTCTACAGCTAATCAGGAGCACGGCTAATGACACGTTCGCTCGGGCTCCAGGATCGCTTTTCGCTTTTGGCCTCCGTTCTTTAGCGTGTGATTATAATTGGAGTCATTATGCCTAATATGCACCTTAATATCCATTTCCTCCACCTGAGGCAGCGTGATTTGTCGTTCGGGTGTAATTTTTTTTTTCTCCCACAAACAGAAAAACCTCAGTGTGGCTCAACTCTCCACTGTGCAGATCTGTATGGTCACAGCTGTTTGAACTTTCCCTGCTGGAAGTCACCTGATTTAACTTTCTGGGTACTTTCCAGGGTTATTTTAAAGTCTTTATGCGGTGAAAAGACTCATATCAATCTTTCTGTTACATTTTTTAAAATTAATTAAAATTAAAATTCCACAGTGTTCGTAATGAAGCTGATCAGTAAAAATTGAGTTACAAAGCTACTGTCATTTTAAGCCATGTTGGAAATGTCCAGGAAGTCATTTGGGAATGAATACAAACAGCATCACAAAGGAACCACAGCGCTGACAAAGTCTCCATTATGATCGATCACAAGGTTTCACAATTTTCTTAAATATGCTGTTTTGGAAGGTAAACCTATAATCTAAGTCCTCCGATATCTTCAAGGCAGAGGATTTTATGCTTTATGGTTCCATAATAAGTTATGGAATAATAATAATAATAATAATAATGTGTATGAGAAGCTGTTTAAAGCTGGAAATTAAGTGAGATCAGGCACTTATCTCAATTTTTTTGGAGCTATGAATGGATAAAAAGTTACTTGTGTCTTAAGATGAATGAAATGAATCAAACACTTTTCAGGTAGTCCTCACTAGAACCAGAAGATATGAGCACATCACCTCTATCTTATCTACAGTCGTGGCCAAAAGTTTTGAGAATGACACAAATATTAGTTTTCACAAAGTTTGCTGCTAAACTGCTTTTAGATCTTTGTTTCAGTTGTTTCTGTGATGTACTGAAATATAATTACAAGCACTTCATACGTTTCAAAGGCTTTTATCGACAATTACATGACAGTTATGCAAAGAGTCAGTATTTGCAGTGTTGGCGCTTCTTTTTCAGGACCTCTGCAATTCGACTGGGCTGCTCTCAATCAACTTCTGGGCCAAATCCTGACTTATAGCAACCCATTCTTTCATAATCACTTCTTGGAGTTTGTCAGAATTAGTGGGTTTTTGTTTGTCCACCCGCCTCTTGAGGATTGACCACAAGTTCTCAATGGGATTAAGATCTGGAGAGTTTCCAGGCCATGGACCCAAAATTTCAACATTTTGAACCCGAGCCACTTAGTTCTCACTTTTGCCTTATGGCACGGTGCTCCATCCTGCTGGAAAATGCATTGTTCTGAGCCCACTCCCTTGGATTAGAAGCAACCCCACACATGAATGGTCTCAGGATGCTTTACTGTTGGCATGACACAGGACTGATGGTAGCGTCACCTTTTCTTCTCCGGACAAGCCTTTTTCCAGATGCCCCAAACAATCGGAAAGAGGCTTCATCCGAGAATATGACTTTGTCCCAGTCCTCAGCAGTCCATTCGCCATACTTTTTGCAGAAGATCAATCTGTCCCTGATGTTTTTTTTTTGGAGAGAAGTGGTTTCTTTGCTGCCCTTCTTGACACCAGGCCATCTTCCAAAAGTCCTGGCCTCACTGTGCGTGCAGATGCGCTCACACCTGCCTGCTGCCATTCCTGAGTAGCTCTGCACTGGTGGCAGTCCGATCCCGCAGCTGAATCCTCTTTAGGAGACGATCCTGGAGCTTGCTGGACTTTCTTGGACACCCTGAAGCCTTCTTAACAAGAATTGAACCTCTTTCCTTGAAGTTCTTCATGATCCTATAAATTGTTGATTTAGGTGCAATCTTAGTAGCCACAATATCCTTGCCTGTGAAGCCATTTTTATGCAACGCAATGATGGCTGCACGCGTTTCTTTGCATGTCACCATGGTTACGTCCTGGTGTCCAGCTTCTGGCTGAAGATCTTGTTGCTTGGATGCCCCGCATGGTCTGCCTGGGATGTGTGTGGTGACTGGAGACGGTCCACTTTAACATGAATCACTGCTGCTCATCACTTCATTTCACACTCCATAACCACCTCGTACTGCAGCTGTCTACACAGTGCACATTCCACAGACTTTACACAGTTTTGTTTATACAGTTCGTACTTTTAACATGACTATATTTGTTACACTTTTTAGATCTAAATAAGAGGTCCGGTGTAAACCTTCAACAACCTTTTCATCAGGTAAGAATTAGCCATGTAAACAGTTGATCTGATCATTTCTCCCTCTGCAGGAATAAATATGCATTACAAGTCAAAACTTTGGACAAATTTCGATCCTGATTTTTCTTTCTTTCTACACTGCAAAACAATGCTGAAGGCATGCATCCAAGATAGGCAGTAAACAGTTGGTGTTGAGATGTGTCCGCTATTTACACTTTATAAAGCCTTTATAATCTCTAGCTCTAAGAAAACTACACCTCTGCAGCAGAGGAAAGTTTTAGTCTTGCGTTTCTTGGGAAGGTCTTCACGAAAGCCAGTTTCATCATGGTGCTCAATGGTTTTTGGCAGATGCGCTTCACAATAATGTTCTTGCAAGAACTGTTGACCTTCAACGAAACAAAAAAAAAACACTGAATTAGAAGGTGTTGCCAAATTTTTGACGGGTACGGAAGTTTGTCTGGGCACGTTTTGTGACGTGATGAGTTTTCAGGAAGGAAATTTTGCTTCCGTTCCTGATCGGTGGAATTGAATAAAAACAAACGACTATCTCCCAGGTGTCTGTACTTCTATCCACCAGGTCTCCGGTGATTGGCTCGACGTTTCAAATGTACTAAAGTTTTTAATTAACCAGAGACGAGACTGAATTAACGTGACCAATCATAACGCCCGACCTCAAAGATGGAGAAAACTACTTCACTTTGTTAAATTGTTATTAAACCCGTTGAGCAACTTATCGGATCAGCGTCCGTGTAAAGATGAGTTGGACTCTCTAATCAGAATGACTTAAATCAGATTGAAGGAATATTGTTTGTGTAAATGCTTTAACAAAACCTTCGACTGCTTTAATAAATCTACAAGAAAAACAGAGGAGGAAAATAAATTCAAAGATCTACAGCAGGTATAATAATATATCACACACACACACACATACACACACAGTGATAAAATGAGGACGTGTGAACGGACTGGTTTGTTTCTTATGCAATTCCTGACGCAAACTAAAACCTGTTAAATCAGAAAACCATCAGTAGTATTTACAGCCCCAGCTTGATGAGACACACAACACTTATTACTTCTGATTACATAAACGTGTTGCACAATCCATCAGGTGTTAATTTCCTGATGTGGCGATGCTCTGCACTTACGCGTTTTACTGTTAAACTGTTAAAACCCTGAGGGCTAATATCACTTTGCTCTGTTTGTTTAATAAATTACTTGTTTAGCGGTTAGCCCTGGAGCAAAGGTCTGAGTAGAGGTGTTTTCCAAGAGGAGTGAACCAGCTCTGATGTGAAGAATAAAACACTTGCGGTCCTCCTGCTTTATGTAGTGGAATTACAGCTACTGTAAAAAAAATAAAATAATAAAAAATAAAAAAGTGTATTATTATTTTAAGTGTTTTGTCTTATAACTCGGTTATTATTTTAATATTATTCCATTCATTAACAAACTTGGAGGTTACACATCAAATTGTGGAATGGCACAACAAGGTTGATAAGAGGTGGAAATGCAGACGGAAAGCTGAAAAATAATGAGTGATACAGCTGATACTGTATGGTGACCGCTTCCGTTTCCAAGGTTATATCAACCCTCTACATGTCCTTGATTATTGATAAAACATGTTTAATCTTCTATATTTAGTCTAAAACTCTCTTTGTTAGTGTCACGTCCCCTGTACGGTCCTGACCTCACTCCAAGCCATGGTTGGCCCTTCAAGGCCCTTCACATTCTCCTGGGAGACCAGGAGAATGTGAAGCAGACAGTCTGATCATGGACCTGGTGTACTGAGAAAACTTTCTACCTTGATGGTATCCAAGCTCCCTGGCTGTAATACTGTACCAGCCCAAAGCATGTTTAAGGAAATGAGTATGAAATGTGTGGGACAATAAATCATACAAGTCATAATTGTCCCTGATGAGCAAGCCGAGGGTGTCGGTGGAAAAACCCACCACAACCTATTTGGGTGAGATCACATAGCAGGTGATTGATCTGCAGTCCTACTGAGTGTTTGGAGGCTGGAAGTTCAGTATAACAGGAGAGGGATGTGTTTCAGCTAATAGAGTGCGCTTTTGTTATTGGAGGCGCAAGTATGTCTTGCAGTTTGACAATTTTGTGCTTCTCGTCCTCCTAACATACATCAAACGTACCATAAAGTCCCGTTTTAACTTATTTTCTTTGCCGTTTCCAAAATGCACCAGGCTTGTTTAACGCCTGATATTCCTGTAAAGCTCCTTTGTGATGATGTCTATTATTTTTAAAAAAGCGCTCTATCAAATATGATTGAATTGAATAGAAACCATATTGCATTTGTGGTGAGGATACAAGAAAGGCTTTCTTCTGATTGCTCTTTCATGCAGGCCAGTTTCATAATTACATTACAAACTGTGGAGTACCAGAAAAATAAGAAGACTTCTACTTTGTACTATTTTTACAGACCTGCAAGGATTATTGGAGAAGTCAGATTATTTTTCTAAAGTATTGAACTTTGCCTCACCTTAAACTTGACCAAGCCTTGGCATTAATAGATAAATCTCTTGGGGGTGCCTAAACTTTTGCACGGCACTCCTTTTGCTTTTTCTTTCATTGTTTTTCATTCTTTCATTATCTTAAATTGCACTTAAAATGTTTAAATTACAACTTCAACTTTACCCTTATGCTTTTCAGGGATCATCTGATCATTTAACTATTTAACAAATGTTTTGACACCCTGCATGCTCAAGCTTTCATTAAAGAAAATAATTTTTTTTAAAAAGAATGAAAAAATATGTTTTTTTTGTGACACCTGCCCTGGAGAGAATAACATCTACAAGTCTCTTCCTGTATTTGTATTATTTAAGGCAAACGACATTTTCTTTTTATACTCTACAATAAACTGTTTAGACTTGTCTTATTTGCCTTGATATGCTGCATCTATGAAGATTGTAAAGCACGGCAGCTAATTGTAAAGTACCATACAAAGGGACTGCTTTGCTTTAAACCACGTGCATTATAAGGCTTAATAATAGGCTTTGAATCTCATCGCCAGGCTGTATTGTACGAAATACCTCGGGGTGATTTCGCTGCGGAGTTCCCTGCTCACGTCTGTACAATCGCTCAACATAAACACTCACACAGACTTTTACAAACTGTGGTTTTTACTTGATATAAAAGACAGGCATACAAAAGGAACACATCATGTTTTTACCTCGGCACAGAAGAATATTGTGCTAATACACATCATGGCCCACAGAGGGCAGAAAAGACACGATAATATGAGGGACAGCGTTACAGGGACATCTGCTGGATAAGGCACTTCAGTGATACTTAACATTTTCATACCGAAAGGCACAAAAACGGAGAAATGCATTACAAGCACTCGAGCTTAAAAAAAGTTACCATAATCATAATCATGATGAAAATTCACTACGAAGCAGCTTACATCATAACTACATCCTGTCTACTAAAGAGTATAAATAAATACAGCGGTGAGGATTTGAACCTCTACATTCACTTTGATGTGACACACACACACACCTCATGATCACCTCAGTCATACTGTATAAACTCATATTGTCGGCTCGATATTCTTCAAAAGGCTGGATGTGTCCTTCATCCTGCAAAGCACAAATACAGCAATACAAGAGACGTATATACAGTAAATAAGCATTATTATTATTATTATTATTATTATTATTATTATTATTATTAATCTGTTCACGTAGAGGACTGAAAATTAATATACAGTACTGTGTGCTGGATAAGCACATACAAGGTTGTTGTTTTTTTTGTGCTTTGATGATGCAAACTATTTTGTTAGTCTGTTATTTGGATGGAAGAGTCATAACTATGCTCAGAATGTTATTCAGCATACACAGAGTATTTTGAATAGTGTTAAGTGTTAATAGCTGGTGCCTCGTCTTTGGTTATTAATCACTGTCAAATATTACAAACAAAATATACATGTTCAGGGTTCAGTCCAAGTCCAAATAACATTCAGCTTTGGACATGACAGATTAGATTTTCAACGAATAGCACAGCTACAGCGCAACCTAGTGGCCGGTGCGCATATGATATTTCAATGGTTGTAGATAAAGAGTTCGCTTCATGTATTGTATATGTACTTGTTTCAATTATTGCTTCATTTTGCACTTATTTTTTAAAAATACAACACTTACATACTGGCTATTCTCTCCAGCCGCTCTTTAATATTCTCCTAAAGAAAGAAGAAAAGAACAAACTCCGTCATCTCTAATAACGACAGATTCGACATTCCTACACAATGAGCTTCGGCAGTTTAACACGTGAACACCGTAGACGGACTGTTTTCTGAAAAGTTACAAACACTCCAGGACTCCAGATTACCAACACCGCAGGAGTCAGTGGAAAGAAAATGTGTATACTTTTATCTAATACAGTAGATAAACTGATTATTGGATGAACTTGTTAATGCATAAATTAATTTAATGATGGACAAATGAACATATAGATGGAGAGAGTAACAGACAAACTAATTATTTAATGGATGAATAGATGGATAAAGAAATGAATGGAGGGATGGATGGATGGACTGATTAATAATCCATGATCCATAGGAGATTAATTGGTGAATAGACGAATGGTAGATGGACTGATTAATGATTAATGAAAGATTATGCCTGGCTGTATTAACAAGTCAATTAATTATTGGACAGGAAATGTAATGGATGGAAGGATGATGGATGGAGAAATGGGTGAATTAATGAATTTAAGAAACAGATGTCTGGACAGAGATGCACTAATGGATGGATGAGCAGATGAATGGATGCATGGACAGATCAATGAATGTATATAAAAACAGATGGACTGTTTATTGGACGAATGGATGAGTTGATAAACAGATTACGAGCAAAATGGGTTAATGGATAGGGAAGAAAATGGATAAATATTTTAAATGAATAGACCAATTAATGGATGGATGCATGGATGGATGAATGGTTGGGTGCATACACAAATTATTGTATAAATGGATAGATGTACTGCCTATTGAATTTATGAATTATGGAATAAACAGATTGATGTTTGACTGTACGGATAGATGGATGGACTAGTTAATGGATAAATAGAGGAAACGTATGGCTACACAAGTGGACAGATGAATGGATGGATGGACGGATGGACAGACGAACCTTACCTCTGAGGACGATGATGATGGGTTGCCTGGCGAGGTCTGGTGTGCCACAGTGGAACGACTGCCCAGCTCTTTAAACCACATAAGCAAGTATGCAAAAAATATTAATATTTAATAATACATTTAGCAGAGTTAACGTGTGTTAATATAAACGGGATCTGAATTCTCCCAGAGCTTAGACAAGACGAGCCCCTACTCCTCACCGGTCTCCTCAAGGTGCTGGCTCAGCTCCACACTCCTAACTCCGCTCATGGGATCCTGCACGGGTTGAGAGGAACCCATTTCACACACACACACAACAGCTTTAATGAGCAAGAATCCCGTAATTCTTTTCGACACTGCTAATCAAGCTCACTGCTCTGAATTTGTACTTGAAATAAATCAACAATCTGTGCCTGGGATAAGGTCAGCCCCGTCTCCAGCAGCAGCACCCGGTTCTCCAGCTCCTCCCACGCGCTGCGCTCTATACAGATCTTTCCAGCTGTGCTCTTCTCCAGCGCCTGCACTCTCAGGTCCAGCGAGCTTAGCTGCTGCTCCAGCCTGCACACACACTGCTGAAGCCCCGTCTCCACTGCCCTCAGCCTGCTGTCCGACACACACTCCTACAGGAGGGAAAGCATGAGTGTGTGATCTTCATTCTTCATTAAATCACTTTTACTAGCGGTATTTACTTTAGCGTCATCTTTTTTAACTAATTTCCACAAATCAGCTCTTGATTGGCAGCTTTAAATAATCTCCGGGTTATCTTTTACGAGTCACTCTCAGAGTTAACTCAATCTCTTTCACTCGTCTCATTCAGCTGCCGTCTCCTAGTTCGGAGTTTCGAGGCGCATCTTTTACGGGAGGATCCGCCGCACTGCTGCCTGCCGAGGACGTGCTGAATGCAGTCGAAGGATAAATAAAAATACATTTCACCACAGAAGAAAACTCATTGCTCACATGATCAGAAACACTGTGCTCTGGCTTAAAAGATAAAAAAAAAAGCACCAGCGAGTCATTCGCAAGCCAAGAGAGACAACTCTTGGTGTATAAATAAATGCGTTGCTGTGTATCTATAGGAGAAGACTCACTGTGTGAGCAGGAGCTGAAGGAACATCTCGGCTGTGAGGTCTCCGCCTTGCGTCCTCGTTCTTGTCCTGATCATCGTGCAGCTGCTGGTCGTCTGAGGAGAAGCTGGTGTGTGCTGGAGATCGGTGAAGCGGGTGCCTCTCGACCAGCGACCTGCTAGAAATGACCTGCAAATGGACCAAACACACATTCTTAAAACCACTCAGTGACCAAAACTTTCTAATAAACCGAGTCAAAGTCAGATGTCAAATTAATGACATGGTTACTGATATGGAATATGGAACGTGTGAGGCAAAAATTAACCATTAAATTCAAACTCCAAAGATTTTTGGAGAATATTAAAAAGTCCCTTATTTGACCAAGCTTTTTTTTATGCCAAAAATGCTCTTTTATTTCACTCCTGCTTCAAAAGTGCCATTATATAACCTGTATAGTAATAAATCTGTATATAGATTTATAGATTTCCTTATCACCGCCCTACTGTTAAACAATATGAGCAACATCATCACTATTATTATGATTATTATTAATTTGCTCACTTTCTGGACTGGTGTCCTTTGGGTCTCTCTGGACGGTGAACATTCCACAGATTTCGAGCGAGACAGCTGCCTCTTTCTCAGCTGACCAACGGGCTGAAAAATAAAATTTCACTTAGATTGTAAGTCATCGGATAATGTTCAGAATGAATTAGATTACACGCTGAAGCAAAGGAAAAAAAGAGACCATGAAAAAAAAAAGCATTAACTTTTTCCATTTTTATGTTTAAAATTTTTTTTTTTTTTTATCCAAGTTAAAGATAAATTCAGCTTCTGTGTTACCTCAAACAATCATAATGTCAAATGTTTAAATGCTTAAACACTGTAGATGAAGATATTTTTGGTTTAAACTATTTATAATAGCAAAGCCGCACTTTGTCACCTGACTCGTTATGGTTATTACACTATCCGAGTTATAAACGTCTCATGCAGAGATGGAAAGAAAAACACATGGGTCAACAGGATGTCTTGCAACTATTTTAAAATCAGCATCTACACGATGATGTCATCAACCAGACACAAACTGTAGCTACTCGTACCACCCTCAAGTTTATTGTTTTCCTATAATGTCGCATCCCTGAGTGTTTTATTCCTCTTATGCCACAGTGATCACAATTTCAATTGTTTAATAAACTCTATGACTTACTTTTTATAATTGTGAAATATCCAACAATCAACTTAGTTATAACTTATGCCTCTTCTTCTTTTCTTAATTTTTGACCTAACAGGACACAACAATTAAGCATTTCATGTAATGGATGCTTTAGGAGAGGTTGCGCATAGAGAGAAAAGTGTGATGCTGATGGATGACAGATGACGGTGATGCCAAACAGCAGATCATTTACATGTGTATAGGTAATGTTTTTTTTTTTTGGTTAAAGTGTAGATTAGAAACCGTAGCAGTGCGCACTACAATCCACACCTTAGTGCCTTTTGTGAGCTGTTTGTGTTTGTCCAGGATGAAGCCGATGATGTCACAGAGAAGAGCAATCTTCCTCTGGGCAAAACCGGACTGCAGGAACTGCTGCCTCGTCAACAGGGGTTTATAACTGAAGAGATCACGCAGAACCTAAAACACACACACACACACACACACACACACACACACACACACACACACACACGAGCGCGTCAGTCTCAGGCTAACTTTGAGCCAAATGCACAATAACACACTTAAACCATCTCAGATAAACATAAGCCTTTTTCCTCTCCTCCCTCATGTTAAAAATAGGAATTCCTCAGCAGTTGGCACGGAGTGTGAGCAATCGAGCCAGCAGGGAGGTAAAGCAGATGCTCAGGGAGAACCTTCTGGTTCTGATAACCTGCTCAGATAAGGCTTTACTAACTGATAAGAACAAAGCCAGGTCATGGGATTTGCTGGATCGTAAATCCATCACTGGATTCTCTGGACTCTGGAGTGCAAGTCCTGGGCCTGAGCACTGAGGCTCTGAGCCAGTAACCAGGGGGTTGTTGGTTCAAACCCCAGCTGCTAGCCCTCAACTACTCATCTGATAAATCTAATTTATAATCATAACCATGTCTATTTAATGAAAAAATATTAATCCACACCTTTGAGCCAATCAGAAACAAGATTTCAGCAATGTTGTTGTATATAGGTCCTGTTGGAACTGGCACATCTTCTTCGTGTTCACACTTCATATTCGCTTTATTTTTTTAAACAAATTTATTCAAATTTGGCACAATGTTAAGGGATAATCTTTACTACCTTCACACCCATTTTGGAGTACACCACTCCTTCCAGAATGTTAGCATTACTGTTAAGTTATATATGAGCATATGGTTATAATAACAACTGCATAATGCTATATAGTCGAAATGTGATTATTCATTCTTCTGATTCTTTGGGTCTTGAGACTCAGTGATGTTAATTTCTACCATTTTGTTTTTTCCACCATTTTCGTTGTTTTATTTTTTCATTTAACAACATGACCCAACATTGTGTTCATTTGCAACTTAGAAAAGCCAATAAAAACAGGAAGTTATGCAATATTCTAGCATCAGTGTTTTGCCCATCCCTGAACATTGTGCAACATAAAGTGCTTGGCCCCACTTGACCATGGCCAGCAGCTAGAGCTTTTACTTTAAACTTACCTATAGTATACCCACAATGAAGCCCTGGAATGAGTAAGGGTATACAGTACAAACTTTTGACTGACCTTGTAAACAGATTCCATGAAGCTCATGTCATTTTTTCCCGTGAGCTCGACACCAAACTCCACCAGGTGCTCGGCCACAGCGGGTGAGAAGGAGGTGAAGGTGTAGCTCACGATGGGCAAGCAGCATGACGGATCTCCTTTAGCTAACCTGCCCCAAACGGAGGGGAAAAAACAATACAGTTTAAGACTGATGGGAAATTTTGGGGTGATGAAATTTTAGATGGCATCATGTTCATACAGATGTGGAGCACCTGCGGAAGTGAGAGCTACAGCTGTTCTGATGAATGGTATTGGATCATACTGACTTACTACTAGAGATGTTAATAATGAATTATTAATTAATTAATTATGTATTTGATATACTCAAGTTTATATGAAGTTTTGATATACCTTATTTTGTATTTTGCTTATTTAAACTAAGTCAGTGTGTAAGTCATTAATTCAGTGAGTGATTCAGTGAGTGAGTGAGTCCTTGAGTGAGTGATTCAGTGATTATGTGTGATTCAGTGATTCTGTGAGTGACTGATTCAGATTACAGGACTAACCCGCCCCCCCCCAAAAAAAAACCCTCTTCCCAGTTGTGTTAGACTAATGGCACTTAGTTATTGACCTAGTTAACCCAGTGTAAGTATCTATCCGGTGATGTAAACTTTAAAGCACTTTTTGTAAGTCGCTCTGGATAAGAGCGTCTGCCAAATGCCTAATTGTAAATGTAATGTAAATGTAAATTGTGTGTGATTCAGTGATTATGAGTGTGAGTGATTCAGTGATTATACAAGTGAGTGATTCAGAGATTCTGTGAGTGAGTGAGTCTTTGAATGAGTGATTCAGCAATTCCGTGAGTGAGTGATTCAGTGATTATATGAGTGAGTGATTAAGTGAGTGAATGATTCAGTGATTCTGTGAGTGAGTGATTCAGTGATTATGTGAGTGATTCTGTGATTATTTGAGTAAGTGATTCAGTGAGTCTTTGAATGAGTAAAGTGAGTGAGTGATTCAATGAGTGAATGATTCAGCGAGTGAGTGATTCTATGAGTGAGTGAGTCAGTGATTATGTGATTGAGAGCTTCAGTGAGTGAGTGATTCAGTGATTCTATGAGTGAGTGAGTCAGTGATTATGTGAGTTAATGATTCAGTGAGTGAGTGATTCAGTGATTCTGTGAGTGAGTCTTTGAATGAGTGATTCAGCAATTCTGTGAGTGAGTGATTCAGTGAGTTAATGATTCAGTGAGTGAATGATTCAGTGATTCTGGGATTGAGTGATTCAGTGAGTGAGTGATTCTGTTATTAAGTCTGTGAGTGAGTGATTCTGTGAGTGATTCAGTCTGTGAGTGATTTGAGGTGCGTTCCAAACGACCTGAAGTACCCCGCAAAGTTTAAGTGTGATTCCAAACCGCAGTGAGCGAAAAAAGTCCAGTTCAAAGGGAACTGGGAACGTCACACCAGAAAAACAAAGTTAAATGAAAACATTCCCATCAGTCACTGTGTCTTGCTGGAGCGTGGAATTTAAAAATATATATATATTTATTATCATTATTATCGAGGATGACATCATATTAAAAGGACACAAAAATGTACATTTTAATTTAATCAGAAAATCCTTAGTATTATATATAAAAAATAAATCTCTGTTCATATTTAATCAATTATTGTTATAATGAATCAATAAATTATTTACAAGTTATACACATTTCTGTGGTATAGTAATATAATGGTATCAGTGTTTCAATAAATATTCAATATTCAATGGCTGTAGTGTTACATTTTCACAGCAGCAGCGACAGGTATCCGAGGGGCTCATGTTACCATGGTAACACACGGAGGAAGTGACGTCTGCACTGGTGACTTTGCAGGGTGTTCCGAATGGTTGTGTTTTGTTAAGGAAAGTTCCCTTCACTGACATTCCCTGAAAACGGAGCAGGGAGTAGGGAGCATGCTGTGAAGTACACTTCGGAATGGAACGCAGCCTCAATAAGTGAATGATTCAGTGACTAAGTGATTCAGTGAGTGACTAATTCAGTGCTTAAGCCTGTGAGTGAGTGATTCTGTGAACCTGTGAGTGATTCAAGGAGCAATTCAGTGTGTGAGCGAGTCAAAGCGTGAGTGAATAAATGACAAAGTGGGTGAGCAAGATATTGAGAAAGTAAGAAAGGGAGTGAATGAGCGTATGATTTAGTGAGTCAGAGTGTATGTCAATCAGTGAGAGTCAGTGAGTACCTAAGTGACTTAAAGAGTCGGATCGGGTGAATGAGTACAGCACCCCTTCCAGAGTGTTTGCGTCACTGGCATTTCACTGTAATTCAGTGAGTCAGCAAAGTGTGAGTACGACAGCAAGCAAATGTGTGTGTCTCAGTGAGCATGTAAAAAAGTAAGGTTACCCAGAAAAAAAGTGATTGACTGAGTAAATAAGTCAGTGATTATATGAAAGATTCAGTGAGTTATTCAGACCAATCCATCTACTAAAAGAAAAGGGGAAAAGTCTCACAGATGTGACTTTGCTCTCAACAGTCACCTAAAAGAGCCGAGTGAAAAAAGCGACTCGTTATCTTTGAATCCTGTTTATGGTTTGGAGTTACATTCACTACATATCTAAAAAGGAAATCAGACCTAAACCCTGTGACACATCAGCACTATAATCCCAGGGATGTAATACGGTCCTTATTCATTCTGCACTTTATTAATATGAAACTTAATCTCATTTCCTACCCCTGGTAATCAACATCAAGGGGGTATTTCACAGCTCTGAGAGACGCCTGCAGCTTCCTGAGACTTCCTTTCACATCACCTGTAGCCATCTTCTTCTTGTTGCTCCTTTTCTTCTTTACTCAGCCTGCACAGGAAGAAGAAAGCATTACATCCTTATATGCATCTTAGGTAATAGGAATATACTATTATTTACTCTTATGAACATGTGTAAATAAATTTGCCAATCTGAATAAGAGCAGAAAGCTCCACTTCCTGTGCCAAATACATGTCAGTTAATCAGCCTTTTAGACAGGAAGTGTATTAAATAAACTTATTTTATTAATCCATCAGTATTGTTGTGCTTTATTACCTCACCAAAATGATGAAGCTGATAATAAAGAAGATAAAGTTCCTTCTATTCAGCTTTCTTCACTATCATCAGCCTTACTTGTGTTTGCGAGCAAAAAATTTGATTATGCTTAACTCCTAAATCTCTCACTGCACACTAGATAAGTAGACTATGTAGTGCATTAAATAACACACTACACACCCTGAGTAGTGCGCGTAAAGAGCGCTACGACTCCATTTTGTTTCAGCCCGTTCTGCGTCGGTTTCCATGCCGTCATACGTTAAAATTAGCTATGTATTCCGCATTGACACATTCGTTAGAAATCGCAGACTCGCACAAAAAGTATACTCTATCTGTAAAAGGTTACACTGAAGCACTGCATATCAATATTTCTTAAGAATTAAAAAAAAAAAAAAGAAAAGAGAAAGGAGAGAACAGAAAACATTGTTTATCTCATTCAGCAATATTATTTTACTATTTAGTTTATATTGTACATTTTATTGTTTTTATGTCACTTAAATGCGTTTTTTAAAATTATTTACTTAATTAAATGTAATCACGTATTAAATGGTAAGTCTTTTTAAAAAGTAGTGTGATAGTAAAAAAAAATACCTGGTTATATATAAATGTTCAGGATTAAAAATGAGATTTATAGACACTATTTATTATGTATTATAATGTATTAATATGTATATATTTTATTTTTAAAGTGATATATTTTATTAGAAAACGGTACTTTTGAACGAAAGTGCGACTTTAAATCCTTCAAGCAATTCTTTTTAAATAATTGACGTCACTTCCGTTCAAAACAACGAACGTCAAACCTGACAACAGAGCGCGCGCGTGCATGCGTGCCAGGCACGGGGCGGAGCTCTGACGTATTTTATTGCGTATAACTATTAATATTACATAACAGTTTATTTAAATACTTGTGCGTGTTTAAAGTTCTCTATTTTTAGAAAATAATATTTTAATTAATTAAAAATGTTGTTACGCTTGATAAAGGTTTTAGAAAACAGAATGTGGGCGTGCCTGTAGAGACGAGGAGGCGGGGCGGATCAGAAAAAAAACTGACGTCAGCGTCACAGAGTACAGGACTGTGTGTTAGACTCAGAGTACAACGGAGTTTGTGGAGTTTAAGAACCGGCGGATCAGCTGGAAATGCTCCGTTCGTTTGGCCACAGAGTGTGAAGGACATTTTTTCGCTCTGCAACTGGACCCAGAACAGCGTTGTTGTTTCGTCGCGGCGGCGGTAGAATTAATCCATAACAACACACAGGTGGGTGGGACGGCCATGAGCTGAAAACAATACCAGGTTTAACTGGCAGTTCTAGCAGCCAATCACGATGCGAGGCTGCCTGACGGATCCGTGTTTGAGTCAATCGTTTGATAGGAAGGCGGGACTTGAGGTTGTACGTCAATCTAACTTTACATGGAACGTCGACTCTGCCAGTGCTGTACAGTAGAGCAAAATCAAAGTGTTTGTGTTTAGAATTAAACTCTAATTAATTTAATTTCCTTTTTATCAGAATGTGTATTAATTGGAATTATATAATGTCTGACCTCACACTTGGGTTTTGTTTTTCCAGCAAGAAGTCATGAGTCAATGCAAATTTAAACAAATGATGTGCAATAACAGGTGTACAGAGTGACCATGAAGTGTGTGTGTGTGTGTGTGTGTGTGTGTGTGTGTGTGTGAGAGAGAGAGAGAGAGATTTTTACCTGAATGGTTGAGTAGATGCATGAGTCAGTATTTACTCTAAACACAACATGGTGTTTACTGAAAATGCCAGAAACCTTAGAACAAGATGAATGTGTGTGTGTGTGTGTGTGTGTGTGTGTGTGTGTGTGTGTGTGTGTGTGTGTGTAAACCTTGTAAGAACATGAAAGGTATAGAACATTTACCTGTCAGTGCCAGCGTACTCACAGTCAGTCAAATGTCCAGTCAGAATGTTCTCTATCTCCTTCACATTGTTCTCAGTCATGATGTGATCTTTGTTACTCTGTGTTATTACTTATCATTTAAAAAAAGTTCTGTCTGTCTGTCTGTCAACTTGCCCATCTGTTTATCTGTCTTGTCCGTTGGCTTACGTATGTAACTACCTATTTGTCTGTCCCCTTCCTTCCTTCATTGTCTGTTTGTCCATTTAGTTCTAATTCTCTCTTCCCTTGGCTATTATTTACTCATTTATCTCTATGTAGATGGGGGGGTGGATTCAGATCCATATACCTCTCGTGATTCGTGTGTGTAGCGATTCATGTGTCTCCACACTGACTCCAAATTAGATTTTTAAAAATCTTATTAATATTTCATTTAATTATGTTTGCATTTGAGGGGATAAACTGTTGCAGTTCCTCCATGAACCTACAGGTGGCGTACTCTAACTGTTCACACAATTGCAGGCAGTACAGCGTCTGTGGGAGGAGCGAATCACTTGTGAAGTTTGTTTAGAATTGGAACAAAATCTGAAAAAAAAAAATTCATATAAAATGGTCATACTTACAAAACCGCAATCCAAATCGAATCAGTCACCCCATAGGTACAGTGATTGATGACATCATATTGGGTGACCCCTGATGATTCTTGTCTCATCTATACCGTATCTATTTATTGAAATTGATTGATTGATGGTTATATATATATTTTTTTCTTTTAAACAAGCTGTTTTTTTTTGTTTAGGTTTTCTTTAGAAAAGGGAATTATACAATTTGTGATTGGTGATTTTTATAGTTTTTCTTTTAACATGAACAAAATTTTATAGTAAAATCATAACTCTTTTTTTTATTATTATCATTGTATATATGTGAACCATGATTTGAGAGAGCCAACTTTAATATTTCACCATGTATGCACCAGTGTAGTAAAAGCAAGTCGAGGACTGTAACTATGGGAATGTTACTGAGCTGGTTCGATAGCTTCTTCTGAGTCACGGCCAAGTAACTCTGCCTCTCTCTCTCTCTCTGTCTGTCTCTCTCTCTCTCTTTCTCTTTATTTTGTTTTAAAAATCTACTCCCTGTACCTGTTCTCATCCGCACATTGCACTTGATTCTGATTGGTTGATTAATTATCTTTAACAGCAGCTCTGACAGTAGTGCCGCACTAAAATCCCAGGTTAATGTAATGGTGCTAATAATAGTTACAGTTTCTATAGTATTGTTGCCGTGGTGAGGTCTTATGTTTAATTAGCCGTGATGGAATGAGTCTCCAGTGTCAGTCAGTGTTCGGGGCAGAGGAGTGGCCAGTGACTTGTTACTATGAGCTGTAAACAAATAAAAAGTAGAATGGTGTGGAGTCGGAGGAATAAAACACTGTGACTTTGCTAGGAAAAGGTGCGAAAATGATTTAATAGGATAAATTTTATGAGCCGGAGTGTCTGCGTGCAGGTCTGCAGATGGGTCAGGGCCTGTGGAGGGTGGCGAGGAACCAACAGCTGCAGCAGGAGTACAGCGAGCAGTGTTACCTCCAGCGCAGCGAGCGTCGGCGCAGGATGGCAGCGCTGCTGAACGAGACGCCGTCGCAGGTGCGCCGCACTCCGCAGTGTCACGCCGACCTCGGGCACCTGCTGCGCGCACGGAGGGCCAAAGATGAGCAGGGCTTCATCGACCTGGACATGTTGCCCCCAGAGCTCAGCATCACCATCCTGTCCTACCTGAACGCCACAGACCTGTGTCTAGCCTCCTGCGTCTGGCAAGACCTGGGCAACGACGAGTACCTGTGGCAGGGGTGAGGGCTCGCACAGAGTGTGTCTGTGTGTGTGATGATGCATACTAATGTAACACCTCATACTTAAATACATGGATAGAACTCTACAGTAACACCAACTTCCTGTCTGATCTACTTTATATATTTGCTCATCATAATCTCACTTTTTATTTTATTCACCCACCACATACCCATCCATCCATATACCCATTCGCCCACCCATTCATCTGTCCAACAGTCTGTCCATCTACCCATCCATGTACCTATTGTTCCATCCATTTGCCCATCCATTCCTCTGTCCAAAAATCCATCCGTCCCTCCATCCATCATTCCACATACCCATTCTTGCATCAATCTGTTCAATCATCCATCCACTCCATCCACTCCATCCATCTGTTCACATATTCTTTCTTTCATCCTTTCATCCATCTGTCTATCTGTCCATTCATGTGCATCCATTCATCCGTCTGTCCACCAATCCATTCACATTCCCACCCGCCCATCCATCCATCCATCCAGCACTGACAAATTCTCTTTCAACTTCACATATATAAACATGCAGAAGCACATCGTTCCCAAAGATCAAAGTTTTTTTGTTTTGTTTGTTTTGAAACATTTTCAGTAATTGTCCACAAAATGTCAGGACAGTGTCTCTCAGGTTCTTCTGTTGATTTCTCACCTCTCTCTCTCTCTCTCTCTGTGTCTGTTTGCTCTTCCAGCTTGTGTAAGTCCACTTGGGGTCACTGTTCCATCTACAACATGCTCCTTCCCCCCGGCTTCTCCTACAGAAAACTCTACATGCAGCTCGACGAAGGAAGTCTGACGTTCAACGCTAACCCTCAGGAGGTGAGGCGACCTGGCACGCCACGTTCTCACGCTAACGCGCCTGCTTCTTCTCACCGCTCGGATCAGAGGCTGATGTTTAGGCGCTCCGGCGTTCTGGTTAATGATGAGAGGGAGAGAGCGCGCGGTGGAAGCCGTTCATGTTTTATAGCTCCGTGCATGTCATTAATTTACTTTCATACAGCTTGAGGATTTGACGTAAAGCTCACGTGACCTGCATGTTCCGGCCTTAAGTGTCTCTCTTTCTGTGTGTGTCTGCAGGGAATCGCTTACCTCATGTCCAAAAGCATTCTCGTGGACCATCCGAAGGAAATCGCCAAGTTCATATTCTACACCCGAATGCTGAATTGGAAGATGCTGCGTATTTATCTCGATGAACGGTTTGTCACGCACATTTTTAACAGATTTCGCAGGAGAAGAGAAAAACGAAATCATAGTATTAATTATCACTAGGTTAGATAGAGCATCTGCTACATCACCTACAGTTCCCAAAAGTAATAGCTCCCCCTCCCCCCCGCCATAAGAGTTATTTTTCTTTAAAAAGCATCTGAAGTTTTAAAAATAATTTAAAGTTTTTTTGGGGTGTTTTTGCACCAACACATGTTTTTTGTTACAGTGCAACTTTGAATGACATCATGCTTTTTTTTTTTTCTTTTTTTTTTTCTCCCACCTCCCACCAACCCTTAAAGACAAGCAAGTAAAACAAACACATATGACGGAACGCTTGTTAGCATGCGCGTATGAGCAGATTTATGACACGTCGAACGCGAACGTGAAATATTTCATAGCACATATTCCATAATTAAAAATAACAGCACGCGTGACGTTGCGCCATCTCGCTTTAACTGCGGCTGCATACCCTCGACTCACGAGTCGACTTTTCTGCCTCCAAAGACACAGCTACCTCATTTTATCCAATCTAAATTACTGAGGTTCATAAATCTAGGCTTGAAAGCAAGTTTTATTTTTCTTTTCTTATTTAATTAATTTATTTTGTACATATTGTGAAAGCAGTGCCATTGATTTCATTTTTTTTTTCTTCTTTTTCCTGATTTACCTCCGTAGCCGTGACGTCCTGGACGAGCTGGTCACACTACACAACTTCAGTAACCAGTTCCTCCCCAACGCGCTGAGGGATTTCTTCAGACACATTCACGCGCCCGAGGAGCGCGGCGAGTACCTGGAGACGCTCATCACCAAGTTCTCACACCGTTTCTGTGCCTGTAACCCCGCGCTGGTGAGGGACGTCGGCCTCACGCCTGGTGAGCGCACATCACCTGTGTACATCGCTATGACAAATCAATTCGAATTAAATATCAAGTGTTAGTTTATTATTTAAGAAAAAAAAACATTTAATTCTTACACGTTTTTCACATTACATATAGAATTTTCTTCTGATTCTGAAAAGCTGCTTTGCGACAATGACGATTGTTAAAAGCGCTATACAAATACATTTCATTAAAAAATAAATTGAATTATTAAAAAAAAAAAAAAAGAAACAAATATTTTAACAAATAAATAAAAATATTAACCTGGCAGCTTCCAGATTTGGTCGTTAACTATTAAAAATAAAAAGAAAGGAACATAGCACCATGATAGCTCATAAAAGTCTGTTTATTAAGATGTATGGATAGAGCAAGTCAAAATCCAGTAAAATGTATTTTTAAAGCACATTTAACACAACACAGTTTACCAAAGTTCAGTACAATCCTGAAATAGCTCAAATATTTACAAACTATTGTTCCATTCGTGTTTTTTTTTGTTAATTTCTACATTTTTTCAAGAATATTGAAATGAAGAATTTTGTTTCATATACAAGTACGTCTCAAAGATGTGTAGATTTTATTCACACACACAATATATGTAATCGCACCTGTCCATATTGTTATTTCATATATACACACATACTGTGTGTGTGTGTGTGTGTGTGTGTGTATGGACGGGTGCGATTACAGCTTACTAGAGTTTATTACACTTAATATAAACGTCGTCAGGAATCTATGTAGTTTGTCAATAATTTAAGTATTCTTTTATTTGTATAATTTTGAAATATCTTAATGAGTTAGTTTGTGCCATTATTTGCTGTTAGTCTCGATAAACGTTTGAATACAAAACAGTATGTTTAATAGTTAAATGTAACATTTTCGCGCTGGAGAATTTAAGTTCAGTTATATCACTGTGCACTTGAATTATGAGTAATCTTTAAAAAATTCTTATTTATTTATTTTTATTATTATTTAAAATGATTATTTCGGTTTCTGATTACTGGAGCCATTTTATCTAATGTTTTTTTTTTTTTTATCTTGAAAATTATAGAATATTAATTTATTTTTGTAGCCGAAAAATAGAATTCACAGGTATATTTATATTTATTTATTTATCTATTTATTTATTCTTTCTTTCTATTATTATATGTTCTTTTTTAATATATAATTATAATTTTTTAATGCCAAACTTGTTTTTGGGCGGTTGGTTACGTCCTCTGTATTTTGTTGAACCTCACGTTTTTATTGTAGAAACGTCTTCGAGCATCGTGTTCTGTTATAAACATTTGTTGCTAAAACACCATTATTATTATTATTATTATTGTTATTATTATTATTGTTATTATTATTATTATTATTGTTATTATTATTATTATTATTATTATTATTATTGTTATTATTATTATTGTTATTATTATTATTATTATTATTCATTAGCCATTTATATTAAGATTCATTCATTCATTTTACAAATAATAACGATGACCCGTTTACGATGAAAAACCCGACTGGGAAATATAGGATTATATCTGTTGTTATGGATGAAATAAGAAGTGTTGAATAGAAATACGCCTATTCCATATTCAACATATTGATTAAGTCCAAGACGTCATAATGTAAGATCAGAAACGCCACAATAATAAATAACAACCTTTATGTGTAAACAGTTAACTCTTTCCGGATGGAGTGTTACAGGAAAATAACCACCGGCATCGACTGTAACTGCATGTCCAATAGTCTTTTATGCTTCTTATACTGGAGCGACGGTGTTATGGAACAACGTCTTATAGTTAGGTTTAATGTTGTAAAATAACTCCCTGTTCTCACTCGCATTATAGCAGCTATGAACAGTTGTTCCTCTCATCATCATCATCATCGTGACTCCACTTTCTTGTTGTTCTTGAAGTTAATTAAACTAAACACAGTTTCTCATGTTCCTGAGAAACTCCTCTCTCCTGAAGATGTCAGAAATGTATAAAATGCTTAAACTGGAAAACATTGCAAAAGTATCTCTCTAGATTAACAGATATTATACATGCGTTATTCAGAGCGTCCGCATAACACATGCATATACAGTACGGTACGTCCCTGTGACTGAGCCGTTACTAGGGACGCATTAATATCAGAACGAACACGTTAATGTGATCCCAGCTTGCCTGGGATTTGCAGTTTGCTCTAATTGTCAGAGCTGCTGTTTCAGAAAATTCATCAACGCCTTCGGACCAATCAGAATCCAGGATCGAGGGCTGATTTAGTTAGCGCGGAGTACACACATGGCCACTAAAGCTTGGCTTAGACTCCAGAATGCTGGCGGATTTGCAGCCACGTTTGTAGTGGTATGTGGTGGATCGTGTGTGTGTGTGTGTGTGTGGGCGTGTGTGTGTGTGTGTGAGCGAGAGAGCGCCAGGGTGGTACTAAAATCTCTCACAGTCTCTTAAGCCTCGAGGCTTAAAGTGTTATCCGAGCAAGGAACCGCTCCGTTCCAGCCAGCAGTGTGTGATGTTTTTCCAAACAACACACACCAGAGTTGTACTGTAGGGCTGAAGGGAAGGATGTGCTGTATTTATTCACACAATGGCTGCATCTCTTGGCACATGCCTCAGTGCACAAGGGATATAATCAGGAGTTATTTTTCAGCGCTAAATGACACGTTTCCTGTCCGCCGATGCCGTCGTGTGTTCAGAGTTTTAAAAAACGTGGCGCGGTAAACAAAGGTCATGGTAGAAGTGGCGATAATCAGACAGACAGCTTTCTAACCTTTTAAGCCAGACAGACAGAGGATACCTGGTATGTAAATATTTCCCTTTTTAAGATTTCATAATCCAGGGGGCGGGGCTTATTTCCTTACCATTTGCAGTCTGACATGAATGAAAACCGTGAATATGAATAATTTGTGCATTTTTATTATACATTTTTTTTTGTCATTGATGTTTGGTTGTTTTTTGTTTTTTTTAATGCTAATGGCTTGCGTGTTACAGATGCCGTGTACGTGCTGTGCTACTCGCTCATCCTGCTCTCCATCGACCTGAGCAGCCCGCACGTGAAGAACAAGATGTCCAAGCGCGAGTTCATTCGCAACACGCGGCGCGCCGCACAGAACATCAGCGAGGACTTTGTGGGTCACCTGTACGACAACATCTATCTGATCGGCCACGTGGCTGCCTAGCAGATCTCTCTCACACACACACACAGATGCACATATACGCACACTGGCCAATATAACACTCGGCTTTGGCACTGATGCACATTCTACTCACATGAAGGAGTCAGAAGATCAAGACGCGCCCTAACACTGAGATGAAGAGATGTTCATTAGGATACAGCAGTGTAGTGAAGATACATACACACACACACACACACACACACACACACACACACACACACACACACACACATAAACACCAACACAGGTCGCCTTAAGCAACTCGAGGCAGAAAAGGGTAGCGACGCACTCGCAGAGCCATGTAGCCACACGAACTAAATGCAGCCGTGTTTTATATATGTCGCTAAACGTCTGTTTTAATCTCAAATCTCAAAACTTCAAATCTGACCCGAGTCTCTTCGCTCAACATTATTACGTTTGGTCTGGTCACGAAGTCTGCGAGTGAGATGACTTTTCCACTCAGCGTCTGTCTAGTTCTCATTTACTTTATATCTGTCGATCCCGGTGCACCCACAAAAAAAAAAAAAAGACTATCAGGTTTGTGAGCCCTGTGTCTCCCTTCCATCAAAGGACAACCATTGCTCTGGTATGAG
>QMIH01000388.1:381800-392282 GCA_003987875.1 Clarias batrachus | reverse complement strand
CTCTCTCTCTCTCTCTCTCTCTCTCCCTTCTGGCTACAATAATATCCAGTGGCTCCAGCTCTGAGCCTGGATAATGCCATCTGTCCAAAGGCCGCAATTACCAGGTCACAGAGGGAGCACCCCTCCACACACCTCCCTCCACACCCCCACCTCAGGCTGCGAAGTAGTGTTAGTATTGTACTTCACTCATCCTGTTCGAAACAGTGAAAGCAGCGTTTCAGACACAATACTTACATTACTTTTAAACGGAAACTTTAATTTCTTAGTTTTTAAGCCTGAGAGAGAGAGAGAGAGAGAGAGAGAGAGAGAGAGAGAGACTGAGTGTGCTATATTCATATATTCATATAACGTATACTGTACAATTGAACAATAATTTCTTTAGTAATAACATTAGTACATTAGGCATTAGCATTTTAGCAATGTCGAAAGTAAAACTGCTTGTTATCGGCAAAAAGCAAACAATACACAAACACAACACCCTGCCATTAAACACGGAAAAGCTGGTGTTTATTCTAAACTCTTAATAATAAATCCACTTTTGTGATCTCTAAGAGGTTTAAGCGAGAGAAAAAAAAGGAATCAAATCATTTTTGTGATTTTTTTGTTTGTTTGAGAGGGTCAACGTGCCCGTTTTTTGCTTGCTTATTTATTAGTTGGTTTGTATGTTTTTATATGCCATTCGTATGGTAAAAAATATGAAATTATTTAAACTTTTTCGTTTTCTATCGTGTACATTTACAAAATATTTTTCACGATATTACAACACTTTTTCTTTCTTTCTTTCTTTCTTTCTTTCTTTCTTTAAAAATAGTTCATTTCTATTTCTCAGCTCCTACTGTCTATTTAAAGTCGGTCAGTTTGGTAGGAGATTTAGGAAGGTTGATTATTTCTAGAAGTAGTAGAAAGGATGATTATGAGGCTGATTTTGCGCCTGAAATCCATTAAACCCGTGGCATTAGCAGGTCATTGGGCTCATACACGCGGACCTGCTGTGTGAGAACATAAGCTCACCTTTCTTTCAAATGCGACCAAAAAAAACTGTGCTGAAAAAAATCTTCATTTTGACCAACAGACGAGTTCTGTTTATTTTTACTGATAGAATTACTTTCTGTATAATTACGGTAATCAACCTTTGCCAAATAAATATTATCACTTATAATGAACGGAGCATTAATTATTTAGGACAGCACGAATATGTCGCGGAAATGGAAATGTTCGTTTCCGCAACCAGTTACACCGCATTTTTACTTTGTTTGATCAGAAAATTTCTTAATTATTATTATTATTTCAACTTTATTTTAATATAGTTCTGTATTTGTCTACATTGGCTATGTTTTAACATATATTTTTCAATATATATTTTTGTAGATTTTAAACACATCCATTTACATTCTTGTATGTATTTCTGTATAATTTATTGCAGTTGTGTGGTTAGGGCGTTTTCTCCAGTTTCATCGCATACAGCGCAGTTTATTATGCTTATTAACCTTTTATGAAAATCATAACAGCGCAAATACCGCGCAATTTAGGTATTTACATATAAAATGTTATATTATGTTATGTTATGTTTTAAGTTACAAAGTAGCAGATCTGGTCAAGCCCACTGGAGAATGGATCACCATGGATGATTAATGAATGTATGACTGAGACCTAAAGGAGTGGAAGAATTATGGCACTATGGAGAGACGACAATGTTAGCTCAGTTACCACAACATCAACAGAGCAGTCTGGGAGGCAGAAACTGCTGAGACCTTCGTATTTCAGCCATAATATTTCCATTTTCCATTTTAATACAGACACATAAATAAACAGTTTAAATGTTGTATCCACACATACATCTCTATATACATCTGTATGCTGTCCTCTATTTATTATCTATTATTTGTCTACACATATGCCTTATATACTGTATATGCCATTTATATGCAATGGCATATACGCAATCTGAAACTTTATATTCTATATTTTATATATATATAGTATGTGTAAAAATCTTATACACCGTTTTTGTATATAAACACGATGTCTTACATGTTTATTTGATGTCTTCCATTCCAATAAATAAATAAAATAGAAATTGTACAGCAAAAAAAAAAAGAATGCACCAAAAAAATAAAATGCTGCCCTCATGTTTTACCTGCAAAAACAATGGCAAGAAAAAAAAAAGAAAACTTACCAGACATTTCCAAAATGCTGCACAAAATATAAAACATACTACTGATACATTTTGAAGGCAAAGAGACACAAGTATGTTCACATTAATTTGATTGTTAACGCAGAAATAAAAAAAACTGATATATTTTTAAGCATCTTTGCTTTAATTTCTTAGTTCATTAGTCGGTAATTGTTAACCAACTCATTTTTTAAATAATACTTGATTGTATTTTAATGAAGTCTAAACATGTTTGTGAGTATCCATAAACAGGTTTGGCTGTTGTTTAAAGTGGGGAGAGAGAGAGAGAGAGAGAGAGAGAGAGAGAGAGAGAGAGAGAGAGATCTGATGACACTTAAAAAACGTGAAAAAGAGCAGAGTCCCCGAGATACTCTGGAATATTTCATCATGCTTAAGATTAGCATTGAAATCTTCAGTCTCGTTCTCGTTTTTAATGCGCGATTATGGTTTTTAAAGAGCGATTTTAAATTTCGTACTGTTTTAATTTTTGAAACGTGTGACGAATTTGCACAAATAAAGTGCTGTAAAATTAAACCTATAATTCATATTTAATTTGAAATCTTTAATATACTTCTTACACTTTAATACACTATTCTTAAAAGGTAAATATTTTGAATGTTTAATATGTATAAGACTTAAAATCGCACTACTGGCGACAAGGAATGGCGCACTATTTATTTATTTATAATATTATTTTTTACATTTCATTTTATTTTTTATTAAGAGTGTATTCTTCTGTTTCATATTATTATTATTATTATTATTATTATTATTATTATTATTATTTATCTTCCTGAATCAGATCAATATATTATATTCTTGTGTGAAAAAAAACACAAGTCAGCTTAAATAATCAGGAATGCCATACCATTAGAACCATGGACTAAAACCAAACCCGCATTCTTTCTATCTAAAGTGTATGACGCGAAATGAATACCCAGAGCTCAGTTCTGTCTCTGATAAGCTCCCTTAATTAAGCAGCTATTTCATTGGGCCTTAATGAAATCTTCAGTAACAGAGATTTCAGTGCAGTTTTTAATTAACGCAGTTTTAATTAATGCGGTTTTAACTGCTCAGAAAACCTGATTTTTATCTTCCTCATTAAAATGATTGCAATTGTGTTAGTACAACTGGATGTAGATGTTTTTATTTAGATATCTCATTAGATTTGATTGTTGTACGAATTGATCTGCTAAGAGACACTTCATAGATATGGCTTCCAAAAAAAAACAAAAAAACAATGAACATCAAATGCTTTGCTCTAACAAGCAATAACGCGTTAGTCTCTACCGTGCTTAAAGCAGAGGCGTGCTTGTTTGGTAAGTGTCAGGAATCCACTAGGTGGCGATATAAACCCCTTAAACACAGACTAATTTGTGCTGCATGGAAAGTCTTCGATCAGAACTGCTATTTCAATATGTAGAACACAATTAATGAACAATAGCATTAAATTTGCTGACTCAAATTTTGGTGAAAGAATGATTTATCATAACTTACATCAAGCAGGTTGTGTAATGCTCTCTTGCTCTCTCTCTCTTTCATTGACTCATTCAATTATTTATTCTTTGCCAGGATGATGCACTTAGAGTTTCAGAACTCAAAACTGAAGCTTGATCTAAACAATCTAGTGTACAAACTGTCGTCGTCATCATCATCATCATCATCATCATCATCATCATCATCATCCATAATTTGTTAACCAAGTGCTCAATATTTACGTCTTTAAAATCCAATGCATGAACATATTTGAGTTTTCACCAAATTTAAAAAAATGTCCAGACAATATGCTATGACAGTATAAGAGTCTGAAGTTTGGCCTTGTAGTTCTTGTAGTTCTTGCAGTGTCAAAGCAAAACCAGCTAGCAAGTCAGGATAAACAGCTTAACTGTATTGCAGTTGAAAATCTCACTTGTAGTGTATATAAAAAAAGAAAGCACTTGTTTTAGTATGTTAACGTTTCTATAGCAACAGCTCGTTTACTTATATGGTGAAGACTTATGGAAATGGATAAAAATGTGATGATTTTTTTTGTAAGCAGGTGATTATTAACATTCATGAAAGAAGTCTCTGGTGTCACTGTCTTGTAACAGCCAAAAGCTAAAGCTGTAGCATTTTCAACTTAAAAGGAAGTAAAGCAACTGAGTGAGAATAGGAGCTAGCTTATTTTGCATGTGTTCCACAACAAAAATAAAACCACACCAGGGCATGCTGTTATTAGAAAGTAATCCACAATACCAGTAACCCAATTTCATGACAATTTCTTTGACCATGTCAATGGTTATTTTTCTACATCATGATGTCTATTACATCATGGGATTTTGGCAGAAAGTAGCTTAAACTAGCTTTCAATATGTCCAAAGTCACACCCTGAATATCTGCCTAGACTGAAGCCCCAAATGATGGTGCAAGATGAGGAGTCAACATGACAGACATGAAGTGAGTCCTGGTTGCTTGGATGCTCATCAATTTGTTGTCTCCTTCTGTTAATACAGAGACTGTGATTCCACACAGATGGAAGGTTCATCTCTGGGCTGTGTATTTTTAGTTCCCTTACTCAAATATGTACTAATCCCTCCTTAAAGTAACACAATGCTGAAGTGCAGACATGATTTAGAATAAAGTATAAACAAAATGACCAGTCTGAAATAGTTTGAAGCTATGCAAATAATAATGTTGTGTTAGTTTGAATTCCTAAATACAGGTCTTTTTTTTTTTTTTAAACTTTTTTTTACGTAGCAACATTTATACCACAGCTCTTTTGGATCCTTGATTCTGATTGGCCAGAAGTTGCTGATTCAACATTTTAATGTCAAGTGTTATTCTGATTATATTATGGCAATTTGCCAGCGATAGATGTAATAGTAACTCCGCTTGATATCGGTTCCTATCACCTTACACCATAATTAATTATTTTACGATAACACCATTTGCCAGTGTTTTATTCCTTATTTTACTTCCTTATCTAACACTATGGGTTGAATGAAGTGTATGAGGCTGAGAGCTCCATTGTACAGTATTTCAACTTTCTGTGTTCTATGGGTCAAAACACAATATTGGTGCTCATTATATTCTTTTATGTTATATATAAAATACAGAAAAGGTGCGCCAAATAAGCTACATCTGAAGTTTATGGAACATGAAATGACCAATTTTGCTTCCCTAAAAATTTCAAGTTGCCAACTTCAGCCATTTTGGAGGCCATTTTTCAGCGTACTGTGTCGCTTCAAACAATAATCATTTAAACTGCTAATTATTCCTATTTCTTTATGAGTATTCATACTAAAATTGGTGTAAGTTTTAACCTTTAGAATGAAATGGTTAGAATTTAATTGTTACTGGTAAATTACATTTAAACTTAAATAGTTTTTTGGTCAATCTTAAAAAGCAGAAAAGCTGTAGTGTCTGTAACCATGTCAAATTAATGTTCCAATATCTTACAAATTTTGCATTTTATAATGTCTTCAGGTTTATGTCTTTTCATGTGAAATTTAAAATAGCCACGTTTCATCTGAATGACAATTAAGATCATTGAAAGATTTGAATTCCAAAAAGTTACAGACACTACATAAAAGGGCATGAAATTGTATTTAGCAAATGTGTTTCTTATTACCTAAAAACATTTTTTAATGGATATGCATATTTATAAACAAACAAGGCATGGATTGGGAGATAAGAAGCATTAAGTATTATAAAAAAAGGTTTTATAAGATCCTATCTGAAAATTCACCAAGGTGAGTTAGCACCGATACCATGCTTTGTCCATATATAATATAATCTGTTTTTATTAGCACCTGATAACTATGAAATTAATCAAGGTCTTCAAACAGAAGAATGTTTGGCAAAAGAACAATATCCAAGGGTCCTTATATAAGGATCATACAAGGATATACAGATGATGTAGTGGGGAGAAAATGTCATATCTTCATATAAGGACATTCAGGTTTCAAAAGATTCTGGCTAAAAGATTTTGGTTGAGATTAATTAATACTGATTAAGGCTCATTAATCAGACTCATCTCAATTACTTACAGTACATACTACATATATCTCTATGGTGTTATTCTATTTATTCTTCATACTGCTAGTTTTTTGCACGTACTGTACATACTTTCACAGTATATGCAAATAGAAGTTATTTGGGGTCAAACTATCTTGTAAAGGTTTAAATCTCACATGTGCCCTGGTGTGTAAGAATAATAAATTCCATTACTCACTTCTGCATGATTAAATTTATGAAAGCAATACTGAGTATTGTCTCTGTACCCTCTCATTTCAATTCACTTTAATAAGATGACCAAATTCCCACAATTAGGTCACTTATTTCTTGACGGCTACGAAATATCTTGGCAATAACATTGCATAGAGCATCAATCATACTCGGGTTTCAGTGGCTGCAATTTTATGGCTGCTATAGACACAGGGCACTCAGAAGTTAAAAGTAAAGCTCTGTACCTGGATTATGTACCCTTTTGATGTCTCTGCCCCTACTCTGAGGAAGAAAAAAAAAACAGAGCAAAAAAAAGGCCCATCGTTGGAGAGGGCAGAGAGAGAGAGAGAGAGAGAGAGAGAGAGAGAGAGAGAGAGAGAGAGAGAGAGACCACCAACAGCCAAAGCACAGGCCGTGGGGTTTTTATGAGCCTGGCTGGTCCAGCTAGTAGCTCAAAATCCATTTCGGTTTCTTTGGGAAGGTTTGAGGGGGGCAGCAAGATGTATAATATGGCCTCTTAGCCCCTTAGGGGGACGCCATGGATTGTAAATCCTGCACGTCCTTTTTTACTACATAGTACCTTGTGAATGGGAAGCGGGTCGGCTTTCAATCTGGACTGAAACAGGGTGGAGAGATAAAACAAATTGGATCCTAGGCGCTCTCAGAAGAGCCGGGATCCTTTGTTTTTTCCCGTCGAGCACAAAAGCTTCAAAGGCGACGTGGAAAAGAACGCATCTTAATCTGCCCATTGTGCAGATCTGCCCACGAGACAATCAGACAACACTTGGGTGATTTCATGGCGGGGAAAAGAAAAAAGGAGACAGGAGGGAGAGACAGGAAGAGCAGATGAGGGCGACCCTTTGAAATGAGAGAAGTCAAATCAGACAAGTGTTAGGAAGAAGGAAGCAAAGGGATGAGAAAAAGAAAGATAGCAGTCAAGCCGGTCCAAATCAGTCTGTCCATAACTGTAGCCTTTATGCTGTAGGTCCTTCCTTCCAAGCTGGTAGGGTGTGATATGTGGACCAGAGGCCCTCGGAGCAACAGGGTGCCCAATCATAGACCTGCGACGTCCCCTTGGGTTAGCATTGGCACGGTGTGAGAGAAAACAGACGCTGGTCTGAGTTTACTAGGCTGCTTAGATGGGGGAGGCAGCCAGTTTTCCCATGCACTCAGAACTGGTTTGTCCTTGCGCCCAAGCTTAGTTTCCATGCTTAGAAAGAAAATGCTGAAAGAATACCCTGGCATATGGAACAATCTTTTCGGGTTACAGTTGCTTAGTGTACTTCTGCAGAGAACTCCACTTCCCAGAAGTCTTAGCAAGCTGTTGAAAGCCGCAGAGGAATCCGCCAAAGCTAAGCAGAGCAGCGAAGCAGGGTGTTAGCACTTGGGTGGCGAGGTGACTTTCCCATGTCATAACGGCTCTGGCGAGTTCGCTCACACTGATTACGTAGCTGTAAAAATACTCAAGGACCGCAGAGCCATAGTGCAGATCAGATCAGCTTCACCAGCTACATTAGCATCACACGGCACATGAGCTGACAGCTTTAAGAACAAACTGTTAGTAGCATGTTTCCCTGAATGATACTGACCTATAGACACCTCTCTGGATTCAGCAAGGTGACTCAGTCCATGGGCAGGCCATTCCATTTTAACTTCCTATCCCTAAATCTTAATAGTGTAGCCTTAGGGAAGGGCTGAGGAATAAAAATGAAAAAAAAAGGAAAGGAAAAAGATAGTGGAAGTGACTTTGTGGAGGAGCCATGTGGTCCTAATGAGAAAGCATCTCTCAGTAATGACCTGGGTTAATGGCTGGTGCTGCTGCTAAAGGGGCCCCAATGTCTGCCAGACACACACACATACACACACACACACACACACGTACACACTTACACACACGGAGACAGACAGAATAAAAATGCATGGAGGCCACAGGCGACAGGATTCAGCCACCGTGAGTAAAATTGTCAAAGAACAAAATCAAAAACTAAAACACACACACACACACAAACAGGCGTCAGAAGAGTCGTGAGAAAACTTTGATCATTAAATTACAAAACAAGCTTCTAATTGACTTTATTGCTGCTTTCATTCTAACAGCTCAGATTTATTCGTTTTGTCATGCAGAAGTCTGTACATGTGTCTGCAGCTTGTGTTCTGATAAACGATTGGAAAAAAAGAAAAAAACACCATCAGCTGTCGCATTCAGTGGAAAGACACGGAGGTGAGACATAAAGTCTCTAACTGTTCCTGAGCAAGCTGTTCCTCGTGTCGCTTTATGGGCAGAACCACACACACACTCCATGCTACACTTCACACCTCATTAGCCGAAATAAAAAACCCTACCTGATTCAGTGACGAAGAGGAAAGGTCGTTTAGTGTAGTGTGAATTTGCCCCAGTTGAAATCACACACCTGCCTAATTATAAAATTTCATTTGGAGCACTGTATAAATTTCTAACCAAACACTTAAACGGTTACAGCAACAAACCCTGTTTATGAATGTTGGACTTGTTTACGGATTCACAATTCTGATTGGTCAGATGGTTTTCGAAATTAATGAATGCACTATTTTTTTTTTTTTTTTAAATATAACACCATAGAAAAATAACTTTTGCTGAGACCATGGTTCATACATGAAAAGACAAAAAATGTGCATAATCAATAATATGGTGAAGTTTATTGATTTAATTAAATAAATAAATAATTGATAAAAGTAGCCTCCAGGAATGTCAGAGGTGAAACTATAACTTAAAGTTTTCCGACATGTTCAGGACAGTTGAGATTAGACTGTGCAGGTTCTCTGTAGCATGAATTATTATTGTATTATTTTTCCAGAAGAAAGAAGAAAAAAAAAAAGATGAAGGTGGTGGTGAGGAAATAAAACTGTTTACAGCCGCATGGACATTACGCAACACTGAATAAACGTAATTGTGAACAGATCAAACGAATGATGCGTCTTTAATAAATAAAGCATGATTGATGTGCGGTATGAAATATAAAACGTTTCAAGATTTTCTCTTATACTGTATGAAGCCAATAAACATTGTACAGTAGTAGAGCTGTACTGTAGCACCTTGCTTGATCAGTGATTGGACCCGTACTGTACTTACAGTTGTTTAACTTTTGTCCCCATTTTCAACTTGTTATGCTCTTTTTGAGAGGAATTTTAAAAAAGGAACTATATGTTGCACAAAATAAACACAGCTAGCACTTTAATGAGTATAATTTGCAAGTTTGACTCAGTCATTAATTATATTAATATTCCCGGGTCCATTCTCCATCTGTGGAAATTTCCATGCATGGGATCAGCTGGCAGATAGCTGCTTGATGACAAATTTGAAATATCTTGCAGTCATTTTTTTCTTCTTCCCTGTACATGTTTGTAATTTCCTACATCCACACAGTTCATGTGTGTGTGTGTGTGTGTGTGTGTGTGTGTGTGTGTGTGTGTTATACTGGCTTTCCTGCTGCGACGAGCTCATCTGCTGCTCTCTCAATGTTTACCTCCACAACCAGAAGAAGCTGCGAGATCTTTCCATACTGGAAAAGAGGAAACAGTGCGTTTCCAGTCCTGATTAACCTTAATTACAAACTATGATTATGAGCTGAGTCAGAGAGAGCACCAGAGAGCATGAGCCACTGTATCCTCAAGACCACGCTTGAATTTCCGCTCAGCCTTCACCTGCGTTTCGATACACGTCACTTTGTAGCTGTTACTGTAAGTCTTTCCCTGGAAGATAGAGATGCAGATACGCAGAAGGTAAGGGGGTCGGGGGCAGAGGGTGTGTGTGTGTGCGTGTGTGTGTGTGTGTGAGAGAGAGAGAGAGAGAGAGAGAGAGAGAGAGAGAGAGAGAGAAAGGAGACAAACGTCTGGTACTCTGGTATCTCTGCCGTGTGTTTCCCACAGGAGATACGACGTGGACGGGCCTCTTCCCCTCACCTCTGCTGACCTCCACACTGGGAAGCCTCTCAGCTTTTAATGACAAACTATATATAAAGTTATTTTGTCATTAAAAGGAAGTCAGGTGAGAAGTCTTCCCCAGCCATCAGCCTCAAGCTTTCCTATATATACTGTATTGTATATATATGAACACACACACACAC
>QMIH01000388.1:355084-374596 GCA_003987875.1 Clarias batrachus | reverse complement strand
AGAGAGAGAGAGAGAGAGAGCGATAGATAGATAGATAGATAGATAGATAGATAGATAGATAGATAGATAGATAGATAGATAGATAGATAGATAGATAGATAGATAGATAGATAGATAGATAGATAGATAGATAGATATTTAAAATGTCTTCAAGTTAAAAAACAAATAAACAGAAAAACAAAATGCAAGTTCTTATTCCTGTTATGGAGTCTGGATCTGGTGTTATTGTTGTTGTGTATTTAGCTTTTTTACTGCATGAGAATTGCTGCCTTATAAACTAGTGAGTGCGTTTGATTGATGTGTTTCTTCCAGCTTGATATCTGATCATTAGAGTGTGTGAAGGCTTAAACATCAGGATGTTGGATGTTAGTTAGTGCACAAGTGGGACATGAAGACTTTAACACACACCACACCAAAGTCATATTCAATCCCCTAATGAAAAGACAAATATGGAAAGGATTCTCTCGCCCTCTCTTTCTCTCTCTTTCACACACACACGCACACGCACACACACACACACACGCACACACACCAGCACTGTGTGTTCGAGGGATTATGCTGAAAGCCAATATGGTTCCGATTTGAGATCTGTTCATTGGCTTTTGGTTTCTGCGGAGGGCAAGAAGGTGGGGGAGACCGAAAAAAAAAAAAAAAAAACGCTTCGACCAAAAAAAGTTCAGGTGTGCGGGCTTTGAACTAGAAATAGTGAGTGAGGATGAAAAAAAAGTTACAAGGTTAAAAAAAAGAAGTGAAAGAGACTCAACGAGGAAGAAAGTGAAGGTATGTGGTGCAAGAGATGAAGGGGGGGGGCGACAGAGAGAAAGAGAGAGAGAGAGACAGAGAGAGGGTTAAGATTTGGGATGAAAGCTCAGAACACCCTGTATACCCCGACGTTTTTACGGCTGCCTTTCAAGATTACTGTGCAGAAATACTGCGGCTCATTTGGAAATCAATTAGTCGGCAGGGTGATGAGGTGTAGGCCTCTAGCAGCGTGACACCCGCTGTCCCTGTATTACTGTCAGCGCTAGCCAGGCTCAAGCCCCCCTCCGCATTTGGGCATCTGGACTACACATGTGAACGCTCTCTCGTTCGCTCATTCTCTCTTTCTCTCACTCTCGAGCCCCTCACACTACCCACCCCTCCCCTCCCCTCCCCTCCCCTCCCCAAGCCCCACATCCCCAATGCTTTCAAACGTATGCAGCTAAACCCCACTCCACCCACAGTGGATGCCTATCAAGGCTATTGAGGCCAGATTGAATGTCAATCGGATGGAGGATGGAGCTTTGATCGCGTGCCACATCGTACATAATGGAGGAAAGAGATTAAAGCTCTACAGCAGACACAACTTCTAGCTCCATAAGGACGTCGCTGTAAATTTATGATGAGGTTAGAATTGGAACGGAAATGATAAGTACATTAAAAAAAAAAAAAAAAGTTACTGCACTCCCCAATGAGCTTGTTTTAACATTGGATTGAATTGCAGATAATAATGACAGATAATAATGACTCGTGACTAAACTGAAGGTAAGGCGTCTGGTCGGTGGTATCTGGAGGTCTTGGATCAAAACGGGTCCGGTCGTATTTATAGACAGCGCGCGAACCCAATGAAAGCTTTGTTGTAGCTTCAGAGAGCAGCGCCCCCGTGTTCTCAGGATCAGGATCTCCGGGCCGATAAGCAATAAATAATCGCCCTGACTGTGAGTTTCCAGCATGGTGAAGTCACTGGAGCCGGGGTCCCCAGCCACTGCGAGCGCACTGTTTAGAATAATTCTCCCTCCCCCGTGCCGGGCACTGCGTAGAGATTAGAGCCCAGCCAGGGTGCCAGTGTTATCTGTGTTAGTGAAGAAAAGGTTACACTACACTAACAAGAATGTCCCTGGTCACGCATGACAAACTCCAGCTGCCTGCTCTCCAGCGATCCGCTCAGAAGGTTCCACTTAAAAGCCGCGGGCGAAGTGTGGGGTCCGAGCCCGAGGCGTCTCTGGAGATTATGCGCCTCTAACTAGCCGTTTCCACCTCCAGCGGAAAATGGACCGGCTCATTGGGCCGCCATTGGTGCAGGTCTGCTGGCGTAGTTCGAGCCCGGCAGATGAAATCATTTACCTTTATAACCTCTTGAACTTTTATTGCAAGTTTTTTTTTTTTTTCCCTTTTGAGTTTTATCGCATGTTTTGGGTTACAATCATGGCAAGGGTTATAATTTTTTATCCTTCCAGAACGAATACAAACAGGAAGACAAAACAGGGTATAGTAATAAATAAATTTATAAGGCAAGTAAAAAAAAAGGACCTACCTAGCAGGAGACTATATATATATTTTTTTTATTCTTTGTGTTTGCTTATTATTGAATTGTTTTGAACCTTCTCAAACAAGCCGGCGCTGCCGAAATGCTGCCTTCCAGACACTTAAAAATGATAGATGTCGGTCTTTCGTCACTGCGCTCCTGGTCACATGACCAGTTCTACTCTATTATCCTGTCGGCCTGTTGATAATAGAGAAGATTGCTTGTTTAGACTGTGTAGTGCCTGCCTCTAATTCACCGTGGCTCCAGAGTGACACCTTTAAATGGCCCATCATCGGAAAATCCACATTTTCCAGAAGGACTAAAAACAACAGGAGCCCGGCTCGAGTGAAATTAGCTCCTCTTTAGGTGTAATTACCTCCTCACATTTAAGCTGCAATCTGGCCCGAGCCCTTTCCATTTTCGACCACAGCCAGACCAGCGATTGGTGACTGCCACAGTCAAGGAGAAAGACCTCCTCTAGAGAAAGAAAAAAAAAGGGAAAAATAAATTCAAAATGTCAACACACACAMAAAAAAAAAAAAAAAAAAATCCAAGAATGCTCAAGAGACCACAACACAGAGCTCTGGAATGCGCTCAGGGTCAGTGCGTGCGATCAAATCATGATAGGCGCCGTGTTCTTGGATAAGGTCGGAAGATAACCTGACGTCTAAACGAGTATTAAAAATGTTTACGCTCGAAATCAGTAAACTAGCATGCCTCCGAGTAATATTCCGCAGTCCTCCGCCTCTCTTGGCTGACGTCCTGGGGAAGGTTGCTACGTGAGCAGGAGAGCCGTGTATGGAGAAATGTATTGGTTCTGTAATACATTTAAAAGCGATCAGAGCCAATAAGCAGAGCTGCAGTACAGTGCTCCATTGTCTAAGCTGAAACAGCAACTTGTCTCCCAAAGGGCCCTTTGGAGTCCACCATTCCCCTCTCATAAGATCATCTGGGTGGAAATTGCAAAAACTGACAATTTTCCTCGGGAAGTATAAATCACATTCAATTTAGGGAAGCTTAAAGAGCATCGTGGGCATTGATCTCCTGCTGTGAGCAACAAGAGTGAAAGGGGGAGAAAAAAAAACCCTGTCTACATAACAGCTGGAGTTCAGGAAGTGATGCTTGGACTCTAGAGCTCAGCTATAATGTCTTATTATATAGTAAATATATAGGAATATGAATAAAACCCTTAGCTGCATATATAGAAATACTGTATAATCAGCATTATTTGGTTGCTTAAATGAAGCAGAGTTACTGTTCCCTCCTGGACGTTTTACTGTCCTTTAAAGACCACAGCAATTTGCCAACCAGTACACTTTTTTTTTATTCATTAAAGGATGACAGATTATTCCTTTTCACAAAACAAGCCAGTCCCTATTCTCACTTTTCATCATTCTCCCACCATTCTCTCTTCCACTCGAAATTAAGATGACAAAAAGGTACACCTGACAGACAGACAGACAGACAGACAGACAGACAGACAGACAGACAGATAGATAGATAGATAGATAGATAGATAGATAGATAGATAGATAGATAGACAGACAGACAGACAGACAGACAGACAGATTATGTAGAGTATCTAATTAGTACAGATTAGTATGTATCTAATCTCAAAGGGAATTAGAAATGCTACATCAGCCAGTTTACAAATTATACACCAATAGAACAATAACAATAAAACAATAACAATAAACAATTAAAGCAAACAAGATGTGAAAGTATATTAAAGAATTACAATTAAATATATATATATATATACACACAATGCATACAATAGTGGAATCAGATGAGTATCTAAGAACTGCTCATTACAGTACATTAATGAGGTAAAATGTTGCATAATATTAAAACTTTACTCTTTCTATGTACATGATGGTTGTTTAAACAGGTGGATACCTAAATAACTGTTCATAACGTTATGGCAAAGTTGTAATATTAATAAGACAAAAGAGAGAATTCACGTAGAAGATTATTTTGTTGCAATCAGTTGCTGAGAAAATACTGAAAAACATACAACAGTGCTGACACTGGAGACTCCTTCCAGGAATCCTCAATCTCATCCATCTCATTACATCTCATCTAGTCTTGTCTTGTCTCATCTCATCCCAGAAAGCATTACAATATTAATGTTTTTTCCTCTGTTACAGTAAAAAAAAAAAAAAAACTGTCTGATGATGTACCTATCATTAGAAGTAGATTATGCTGAGTGTGCACCGGACAATTCAACGAGTATGAGCTGTCTGCATTTCAACGAGTGCTGAATAAACCTACGATGATATGCACTATTTGTCAGTGAAAACGAATCAATCCTATCTAAGCAATCAGGCTTAGATATGACATGTCAGGACTGCTGATGGTTAGAGCTTTACTCCTGTCAAATCTTCCTCTCTAAACCTTCCCAGGGCTACTCTTGACTTTTACGCACCGTGTGATAAAAGTTTTATGAGTCGTTTTGGGTGTATGACATCAGGCATATGCAAGATTGTAAATTTTACAACGAGTGCTCCAAACAAGGCGAATGACATCCAGGTCATCAGGTCACCGGTGTGGTGAACTTCTTGAGAAAACAAAAGTAAGTGAGTATGCCTTCACTTCCTATTTCTGAGACTTCACCGCGGACGGCTTGTGTTTTCGCACAATTATCATTGTTTGTATTAATACAGGTTCTCTGAGGCTCTGACAGGTTGTTAAGGGGCAACACGTTTCGAAGTTCTAGGGGAATTAGACCTACGTTTTCATAAGTCTATTATTTCACAGAAAAATCATTACCATGGAAAGTCCAAGGACTCACAGAGACAAATAGAGTTAACACAATAAGTAATAATTACTTCCTGAGTTGTATTAGTGTTCTTCTGCACTTGTTTTTTTCCCATTATCTCTTTGGTTTCTCAGGAATTACAGTCAGATCTCCAAAATCCCTGTAATAAAACACTGGAAGTTGGAGCTGGGGAAGGCATCTGTTTTTTTTTTTAATTCTTATTATTCCTGAGAACAGTTGGTATGAAATCTTCAAAGACCCTTCGTACCATTTACATAATATTGATCGTTTTTCATGAACTGATATTAAATTGACATTGAAAGTTTATTATAATTTCTTGGCATATAATATAATGTAATGGTTGTATTTTAAAAAATAGTGGAGTGTTCCCAGTGTTCACCTGTCTTCCATCAATGTCGTGATTTATTTATTTTTTTCTATAAGAAACTTCAGTTAAAAAATTCTTTAAATAAAAAAATTAAAAAGGAACAGGATGACCTCATCGCATAATTCATGTTTATATATAGGAATAAATGAAAATAATCAACAACATGAAGGTGTAATAAAGCAGAGTTAATCTTATCAGTCTGAAATCTGTTTATATTAGCAGTGATTTGTTCCCCCTCATACCACAGTTTGCCAAATCGAACAAGGTTAAAGAATAAATAATAAATATACTTTTTATCCCTATAGAATGTAGTGAATGGAAAATATGAGAAACAATATCATGTTATTACCAAGTTATAGCAGCTTTCAACAGTCATTCCCTCATTTCCACTTAAAGGTCTCATATTTTCCTATTTCTTTAACAATTTAACACAGGTGTCAAAGTGTTTGTGTTATCTGTACAGCGGAAAATACTTCAGATAATACATTTCTTTATTCAGCAATTGGGGTACTGCTGAGCTATGCTCTTCAAGAGAACAGCAGAGATGCGCAGAGCAGGGGAGGAGCTCTTCTTCTATGACATCATATTAGGGGAAATTTAATTGGCATGCTGAAATGCCAGAAAATGTACAGAGAGAGACAGAGAAGGTTTTATTCTTCTCACGTTTTTTTTTTTTTTGCACACTGCAGACTGATGTGAAATTAAAAAGTGCGTTTTAAATTAGGGATTGGGGAAAAATCAATTCAGTTATGTAATAAGATTATTTCATGTGGCTATTCATGTATCAGCACAGTGACTTGAAAATCGATAAAAAGAAAAAAAGTTAATTTATTTATGTTTGCATTTGAGGTAGTAAAATGTTGCAGTTCCTCTATAATCCTGCAGGTGGCGTGCACAAAACTGTTCATTCAATAAACTATTTGCTGATTGTTTAGAATTTTAACAAAATTTGAAAAAAAAAAAAAGTTTAACATATTTCATTAAATCGTTACACTAACAAAATAGCTAAACGAGTCGAATCTGCACCTACACTAGGAATCGTGATGATGTCGTATCCCTGGTGATTCCCATCCCTAATAGATCCCCTATACAGTTAATGAAAAGAAAAAGCAAGAATGCAGGGCAAAAACACAAAGCAAAGTTCTCAATATTAAAAAAAAAAAAAAAAAACTTACAGCTTCCTCTCTAACACTGGAGACTCCTTCCATAAATCCCTGTGAATTAACTGGCACTAAATAACAGAAATGACATAATACAATTCCGTAATAAAGGAATTATAATATCTGCCTCAAGTGAAGCAGGTGGCCAATGGAATGATGTCATGTTGGAGATCTATTGTGAAATGACCGAAGTGTATTTATGGGATTATTTTGTGAAAAAGACATTAAGAGAAGCGCAGAGACAGAACGCTGCCTGCCAGTGTGGTTCGGTTCGTGCCAAAAAACATAAATCGCATCGAACTGTCCTGGATGGCCTCCTCTGCGTGTCTGATACAACCTCAGCTGTGTACATACAGTAGATGGCAGCTGCTTCCTGTAGCATTGAAACCAAATAAACCGTGCAGCATTTGGGAGCCGTAATTCTTCTGCTTGTTAACCTTCAAAAAGGCTCTGTGGTGTGTTTGAGACAGGAGAAACTGCTCCAGACATTCTTCTCTTCCCACTGCTCACACTTACCGCTTATTCAGGATGACTTCCAGACTAATACGCTGAGCCACACGGCACATGCTTGTCTGGGTCCGTGTCAATTTTTTCGGGGTTTTGCATTTCTTGTGTTGCAAAGTGATTCGCACAGAAGAGACCGTACTTATTACACGAGCTGCAACATTCCCTGCATCATGAAAGCAAGCGTCTCTCGGCTCTCACTCACTATTTCATTCCCTGGGCTCCTATAAGAAAAGTCCAGATGGATCCACCGATCTTTCATGGAGTGCTCGAGAGCGGATCAGGTGCCGGACAACAAAGCAAGGCTGAGTCACGGCCTCCGATACACTCCGAGATCAATGAGACCTGGGCAGAGGAGCCTGGTCATAACCTTAAATCACGCACACTTCAAAGAGCGCTGTATGCTCCTGGAGATCCTGCGAGGACCGGGGAGGGGGACGGTGCCCTGCAAAATGCCATGGCTTATCTGACCTGGCTACTCTGACCCCTAAAACCAAGCCCACTTGGCCTCGCCATAATTCGTGTCACACCATAAATTCAGGACGCACTCCGTTAAAGGGGCTCGTTGAGCGCAGAAGGCTTCAGCCATCACTGCACAAGCGCCCATAAAGCTCCCGGTGGAATGCTAGCTATGTGCTAATCGGGGACGGGGCGCTTCTCGAGGTGTTAACACAGAGGAACGAAGGGATATGTGGAACTAATAACCGACCAGCAGAAAGATGATGGCTGTTTGCTGGTTGTTAGTGTTTATGTGAGCAGTTAGTCAGTGTTGCTTAAAGAATACAGCGGCGGTGCTGTCTAAACTACAGGGAGCGGCACGGCGAGAACACACACGCCAGCTTCGCAAACGCTTTCATTCTAATAATAACAGAGATCTCTTCATAAGTCAAATTGATTTTAAGGAAAATAATTAGTAATAAAACACTTATAACTGTATAATAGGCCTAAAGGGATTCAGTCACAATTCTCTTTAACCTTTCAGTATACTTGTTTGCTTGTTTGTCTGTTTTTGTATGTTTGTTTGTTTGTTGGACAATTTTGCATTTTTACATGATTTCTATTCATGCATTCAACCAGTTTTCACTCATTTCCGAACTAAGGAATAGACAATTGTTTGTATTTATTTGCTTATCTGTCTGTCCGTCTGCCTGTTTGTTTGTTTGTTTGTTTGGTTGGTTGCTTGTGCACTTTTACATGATTTCTGTTTATACATTGATAGTTTTTACACATTTCTGAAATAGAGTGGAAAATTGTTTGTTTGCTTTTTATCTGTCTGTTTCTTTCTGTCTGTCTATTTGTTGGGCATTTGTGTGCTTTGATATGATTTCTATTTATGCGTTGACAGTTTTTACACATTTCTACATTTCTACACATTTCTACATTTCACATTCGTTTGTTTGTTTGTTTTTTTATTCATCTGCTTGTTTGTCTGGTTGGCAATTGTGTGCTTTTTTACAGTTTTTACACATTTCTGAATTAAAGAATGGACAATTGTTTGTTTCTGTGTTTGCTTGCATGTTTGTTTAGTGGTATTTGTAAACGTGTTGTTTTTACCTATTTTGTACATGTTACACGTAACATTTCTATTATAAGTATTTGTACATGTACACTACATGCACTACATTTGTTGCTTTGCTTGTTTATGTGTCTGTTGCACCACCGTGCACACTTATTATGCTTTATACATGAATACTTTGATACATGTTACATCATTAATACAGGACAGATATTTTTACAGAATACACAGCTACACCTCTGAACTTGTTTGTTTGTTTGTATATTTTAATGAACTACTATACTTTTACTTTAGTTCATATTGTTTATACTTTGCAACATTTGTTACACTATTTTATATTACATTCATATTTATCTGAAATACACACTTGAGTAAAACGTAACTGTCTCTGCACTCTGAGCTCCTGAGCCTCTATGACATAACGTGAGAAAACCCAAACAGAGATAGCGGCGTAAGTCGGTGTCAGACTCTCGCCTGGACCATGGGGCCCCTCTTTTCCACCAAACATCACGTCCTAATGACCACTCAGCATTCCTCCTCCTTCCCCTCCTGCCCCCCCCCCTGACTCTCTGGCTCTGATGTGTTCTGGTGCCCAGAGTGAGGCGCCATCGAGCAACGTGTGGAGACATTTGTCTCAGTTTTCCTTTAACTGAACCTGTACTTCAGTGAACCTTAAAGGGCCAATCAGAAGCATTAACTAAGAGAGTTTTTATTCACTCACAGCAGAGGCAACAGACATCAGCATTTATTCTTCTGCTCTATGTAGTTAAAACAGTTTGCACTGGACTGTCTCCTTACCATGTTATATGCTTTCAAAATAGAGGAAGCAGTATTGCTTAAAAATAATGCATATAGTTTGCCTGATTAGCAAGTTGTGCTAACTAGTGGGAGTCCCAAAGATCTCCAAACACAGGAGAAATTTACCCTTCCACATTGAGCTTTTATCCATGGCCTTCTTCGAATCTACATGAAAAACACTCTTCTTGCACATGGGACATGACTTTACAGGACCTCTGGGATTGTGTTAAAGTGTCTGGTACCAGGACATTGGCAGCGAATCCTCTGGGTGCTGTGGGTTGTGGGATAAGGCCTTTATGGATGAGACTTCTTCGTCCACCTCATCCGGTGCTTGATCAGATTAGGATCTGTGGATTTTCCGAGGCTGGATCAACATCTTTGGCTCCTAAGCCTCATAAACAGTGGGATTTGGTCCTTCGTATTGAGGCCAGCATGGACTGTTTTTCAGTCATTTGGGCTGTATTGGCTTTTCTGTGAGATCAGTCCAGAACGGGCTGGCCACGGGTACTCATGGGCATGGGGTGCCTATTATACTGTCACCAGTGTACTGGTTTATAATCAATAATCAACGTTATTTAATTCACTTGGTGGTGGGGTTAGTGTTGTGGCTGATCGAAGTAGGTGTGTATTCAGAGAAGGAAACTTTTAATTTTCCAAAGTATGTTACGCCTGTCAGCTATGTGATGTTTGGAAACTGACACATTTTAAAGGAAGTCAGTCAGACAGTCAGTAATGATGTCAGTATACAAGAAAATAAGCTAGTAAGTAATTACGTAATTTAGTAAATCAGTACGTATGTCAGTATATAATACGTATGTAAATAAATAAGCAAGTATGTCAGTATATAAGCAAGTAAGTACGAGAAGTAAGTGAGTGAGGTAATAAGTAAGGACATCTGTACATAAGTAAGTAAGCAAGAAAGTATGTCAGTATATACAGTAAGTAAGTAAGTAAATTAGTTATTAAGGTTAGTAAGTCAGTAAATATGTCAGTAAGTAAGTAAATAAGTCCGTATATAAGCAGGTAAGTAAGTCAGTAAATATGTCAGTATATAAGCAAGTAAGTTAGTAATAAGTTATAAGTAAGTAAGTAAGTAAGTAAGTAAAAAAGTAAGGAAGAAAATAAATATATACATTAATTTCTTACTTTATCTGTTTATTTACAGTACAGACCAAAAGTTTGGACACACGTTCTCATTCAAAGAGTTTGAATTTGTATTATGGCAAGAAAAAAACACCTAAGTGAAGAAAAACGAGCGGCCATCATTACTTTAAGAAATGAAGGTCAGTCAGTCCGAAAAATTGGGAAACACTTTGAAAGTGTCCCCAAGTGCAGTCACAAAAACCATCAAGCGCTACAAAGAAACTGGCTGACATGCGGACCGCCCCAGGAAAGGAAGACCAAGAGTCACCTCTGCTGCGGAGGAGAAGTTCATCCGAGTCACCAGCCTCAGAAATCGGCGGTTAACAGCAGCTCAGATCAGAGAGCAGGTCAATGCCACACAGAGTTCTAGCAGCAGACACATCTCTAGAACAACTGTTAAGAGGAGACTGTGTGAATCAGACCTTCATGCTAGAATATCTGCTAGGAAACCACTGCTAAGGACAGACAACAAGCAGAAGAGACGCGTTTGGGCTAAAGAACACAAGAAAGAACACAATAAAGAAAACTCGCTGAATGAGAAGGGGTGTCCAAACTTTTGGTCTGTACTGTATGTAATTAAATAAATACATAAATATATTAAATATATTTTTTTTAAACTAAATAAATACTTATGCAATAATGAAAAATTATCATTATTATTTAGAATGGAAAAACAATGAAGAAGAAGTATGAGGAGGGGAAAAAAGTAGGATCTAAATGAGAACAATGATGTTCAGTAATTACCGCTTTCATAATGTACATAGTATGCATTATGTTTATTACATTACATGATGAAGTAAAATACCCTCCGCTTTACCTCTTTCATACTAGATGGCATCATTTCCTATGAGACACGTAGAGATAAACCATCAGGATTATTGGTAAAGGTTGAGGCCAAACAGTCCTGATAACAGATCCCACTACCTTAAGTTCTGCAGTAAAATATTAATGTAGAACATAACATTTTGTGCTCACTGCATTGATTTTCAGGTGGATACGAAAAAATAATTCATATCCAAATGTAACTCTAGATAAGGATTGAGTTTCTACAATCCAATTAAATGAGAGTAGCGATTGAGAGAGAGAGAGAGAGAGAGAGAGAGAGAGAGAGAGAGAGTGAGCTGAGACACAGTGTGGATACTGGTTAGAGAAGGCTTGTCAGCTGGGTTATGTATTTTCTTTATCAATTCAATGGGCCTGATATTTAGTTAGAAAAAATAAAGTGTTTCAACAGCAAAATCACTCATTTCCTTCTGGTCAATTGAACAAAAAAAAGAAAAAGAAAAAACAGACATGAAGAGATTAGATTTAGTGCGTGGTTCATGCCGCTAATCATACTCATTCCACTTCCATAGTTCCGGATCCAGATGTCAATGCAGAGCTCATAATGGAGGTGAACAGGACAGCCTCGAAAAAGAATTCGATCAGATTCTTTCTTTCAGTGAGTCCAGGAAAAAAAAAAAAAAAAGAAAAAAAAAGTGGAATGATTTATTGCTGTCAGCATGTTCCTGGTGTTTAACATGATCAGGACTGATAAGATTCCCTCCATCCGATTGTACAGAGAAATTATAGCTTTCGCCAACATCGGAAGTCAACGCAGGTGGAATTTATACTCCTGACTTCCTTCGACACCAAGTTCAGCCTTACTGAAATTACAGGTTCAGTCAAGCCGTGATCCGAGCGGCATCTCACCCACTGGTTATTGTGAAACTGACGAACTCTTTAAACAAGTGCTGAAACACCAGTCGCGTGGCAGAATGGATTACGGTTTGAATTTTGGTGGGTTTTATCCAGGTCCTGCAGTTCCCTCTCACAATTCAAAGACATTATGAGGCTGATGGGGGTTTCCTGATTGCCTGTAGTGTATGACTGAGTGTGAGAGTTTATTAAGCCCTATGCCTTGAGTTCTGAAGGATATTCTCAGTGTTATTAAACATGGATGGATTGATGAAACTCCCATGGCTTTGAACTTCAAAATTCAAGCTAGCAGAGAAACATCTGGGGGAAAATATCTTATAATATCTTATCAAAAAGTTTCACATTCCCATAGCCATTTTTTTTTTTTTTTTTTTTTTTTTTTTTACAGTTCGCAGATTTCTCATTTTCTGAAATGATAGAAAACCATTTAGATTGGAACTGAAATCTCCAGACTTTACACAATTTCCAAATTTTTTAAACCTTCCCAAGGTCAATTGATGCTAAGAAAAAAAATGTCTATGCAATCAGATAAATGAAAGGAGTTTATATTTACATTATACGACATCTCTAGACTCTGGAATGCCGTGTGCATCAACTGAACTTTACGTTCTGATTGGTCGGAAGGTGCTCATTCATTTTAAACATTTTGTTTAAACAGTTGATTGTAGTTCTGTCTGCAGATCACAGGTTTATATTTGGTTTAATTTCCTCATTCTAATACGTGTATTGATTGATATAGATGTCTTTATCTAACAATTATGGAAGAAATCGCCTGGGGCAGAGAGGAGATTTGGTGATTTGGTTTTGGTTTCTTAAAAAGATGACAAGCTGCATTCCTGGTTGTTTTATGTTCAAGAAAAAAAGAATAAGATGGTGAGTAACAACGGTTTATATCCGCTATGACAGAAGTGACGAAGGGAGCAGGAGCTTTATGTTGGATTGTGCTTATAAATGGATACAAAAAATGATATAAAAAATGTTAATGTAAAAAAATAGATTGAAAAAATGCTAAATTGATATGAGGAGTAACACACTTTAGGTCCTGCTGTTCTAGGAAAATAATCAGCAAGATTTTGAAGCAAAGTAGCCGTGCAGTCAGTGATTTTTTCCCCCTATAACCGCAACAATAATATTGAGTATTGAGTATTTAAGGACTGTTTTGGACATGGTGTCCTTCATTCCAGTTAAAGGCAAGAGACTCGACGTGCTCTGGCGCGACTGCACTCGACTCGCCTACTTGTGTACGTCTGAGCTGTTAATAGCCGGCTAATTAGTCATTAACGAGCTCACAACAAGGCCAAGTATGCATACAAAGACGCGCGTTGTCGTCTTCAAAGTGTACAGGCCCCGTCACGTCACTCCTGTCCTATCGATCTAGAGCGAGAGACTCCAGTTTTTTACAAAAAAAAATACCCTGCAGCTCGAAGCTCCTGACTGATGAGATCTTGCTCTCTGCTCACGGGCAGAAGTGCTCTATCATAATTACCAATCAGTCACTTCCAAGAGAGAGAGAGAGAGAGAGAGAGAGAGAGAGAGAGGGAAGGAGAGGCAGCAAAGACATCACAGGAGAGGACAGTCTAAACTGTTCATGCTGTTTGTTTTTGTTGTTGCATGTGTGAAGCCCAGTCCGTGTGTGTGTGCGTGTGCGTGTGTGTGTGTGTGGGAGGGCAGTGTGGCTGTGATCTCAGAGCCGTGTCTGCAAACATGGGAGGCAGACAGGGCACAACCTTTGACCCCTGCCTTGTGCCTTGTCAAACGATCCCTCCTGTGGGGGGGTAATTAGGATTCTAAGAGGCCCCTATTTTAAGGTGCTGCCAGCCTTTGGGGTTATAAATAGCATCACGTCGAGACGGAGTGCAAAGTGGGCAAGGACACGTATAGATGCACCGAAACTCTGGGGAAAAAAGAAAAAAAACACACAGACACTCTAAAAATAGTTTGTGTGCACAAATTAGTGTGTGATGTCGACAAGAAGACTAGTGTGCATTAGCGTTTGAACCATCAAAGCCAGTGACCAGAGATACCAGCAAATTATTAATGGTTTTGTGTATCTGCTTTTTCAGGCAACGGGAAAAAGAAAAACAGGGCCGTTAGGGTAATCCAGTCGTTCCTGGAACATCTAATAAAAACGGCCATTTACTCTGTGTGTGTGTGTGTGTGTGTGTGTGTGTGTGTCAGTGTCGCTCATCAATTTCAGTCTGGCCTCCTCTGATTCTGCGCCAGCTGTGTTTCATGCTGTTTATCTTTCCTAAAAAGCTTCTCGGACAAACTTCTGAAACCTCCTTCAATAATCTTTCCTTCTGTGCTGTTCTCTCTTTCTTTCTTTCTTTCTTTCTTTCTATTCCTAAACCTCTGACACAAGATTGAATTAGGGAAATGATTTTTAAAAAAATGTAATAAAGGCAATGTTTAAAGAGAAAGCCCATGACTCGAGCTGATCATGTGCAGTCTGTGCTGCAATTGACTCAAGTGCGCTCAATTAGCCATGCTAAGAGCTAACGTGTGACGGGGTTAATGCTCCATGAACGAAACTCCTTAAGCGCCTGCTGGGTTTCGAGCAACGACCGGGACGGACATGTGGGGGGTCTGGAGGCTCCACTGAGGCCTCCTTATTTTCTAATCTGTTTTAGGAGGAATGAGAAACGAGCGAGATAAGTTAATTTGGCTCTGCCGCCTCCTTCTCCTAAAGCCCTGAGGGTTTTTTCGAGGGACACTCTGGACAAAAGGTCGAGGCTTGTCCGGCTTGTTCTCCTCACGCCTACAGTCGGCCCCGGTTGGAACACATCGAGGGATCGAAAGGGGATGCGCTGTGCAAGATCAGGCTGATGAGTGAGAAGTCATCGAGATCAGAGCGGGCCGTGATAGGATCTCGGAGTGTCTCGTTAGCTTCGAGTCGGGCTGTCATTTTGCTGACACCTGTTGCTTAAGGAAAATAAAGAGAGACAGAGAGAGAGAGAGAGAGAGAGAGAGAGATCATGTTTGTGTGAGTGTGTCTCACAGAAAGCACTCAGCTGGGAGAAACAGAGGCAGATGTTCTCATTAGCCCCTTAAGTGCTTGACCAAGAGCACTTTGACTAGAATTCAGCGTAAAAAAGTCCCCCAGCCCGGGGATACGTCCGGCTCCGAAACAAAAGCATGCACTCCAAAAGTCCCTGATCACATTTCTGTCTCTCTGTCACCTGGTGAGCAGGTGACACCCAGATAACAATCATGCAGGTGTAAGTTTGTCTTTACATGCACATAAATACTCGAATATTGCTTAATATTCTCATTCCAGTGTAAAATTGGTTGCCATTGTGGATATTAATCAAGAGATCAGTTTCTTAATGTTTACTGCAACATCAATAAAGACTTGACCTATTCTTGGACCTGGTCTTATGAGTTTCGAAAAATGCAGTCTCGGCTAAATGGCGTAGTGGATCGCACCGTGGCCTTGCACCTCTAGGGTCTGGGTTCGATTCACACCTTGGGTCTGTGTGCATGGAGTTTGCATGTTCTCTACATGCTAGGTGGGTTTCCTCACACAGTCCAAAGACATGTAAATTAGGCTAATTAGCATTCCCAAACAGCCCATAGTGTGTGAATAAATACATTGGTGATCACTAAAGGGCTCCATGGCTAGTTAAACTACAGAGGTTACTAGATGGATGGATGGAGTGTAGGCTAGGCTCATTCTAAATCTGAGCCTAGTGATCCCCCCAACCCCTCCACCCACCCAAGATAAAGCACGTCAAAACAGGATTGGAGCATAAAACTACAGTATGTGTAAAAAAAAAAAAAACAGCATCCTTTGTAACACTAAGTCACACCGTTTCCCAAACCACACCAGTACATCCATGTGAAATCATTAATGAGCTTTTAGTATTACTTTGCTACACTACAGTATATGAGCACAAGTATGTGTACACCTGGCTGTCAAATACTAATCAGAAAAAAAGGCTTCAGTTTGCTAGGTAGCATAAAGGTTGGACTTTGGAGCAATGGAAAAAGGTCATGTGATCTGATATGGTCTGAAGAAAGGAAGCGCATGAAGCGATGCACCCATCATGCATAGCGGCCACTGTACAAGCCTGGAGTTGCTTTGGTTGCTCAAGTCCAGGTTCAGCAACGTTGTGAGGCAATAATATGAAGTCAGCTGATGACCTGAATATACTGAATGATCAGGTTATCACATCTATGTCAAAACGTTTTCTTCCCTGGTGGCACGGCCAAATTCCAGGACTTTTTTTGGGAATAGTGTTCAATTAGCTAGAGGAGCATTTATGAGCTCAGGTAAAGATGTTGAGATTTTGAGGAGGCTTCAGTTTCACTTCATCCCAACGTTGTTGAGGTCAGTGCAGAACACGCTAGCTCCTTCACTCTAACCTTAACACCATGTGTTTTCATGGAACTGGCTTTGTGCAGACTGGCATGGGCATGAAGGATAAGGGTTTGGGCTTCTTCGTTCCAAGTATAGGGAAACTGTTCTACATGAAACATACTGTGAAACAAGAAACATACATTAATGCATGTGACATTCAGGTGTTCACTTAGATTTGGTCATAAGCCTTGTACAGTACCTACGGTGCGAAGGTAAAGAAGCAAACATCAGACACAAAGACTGTGTAAACAACATTTAAAATAAAACTGTTTAAAAAACACTCCAAGGTTATGAATTATTTACGAAAAAAAAAAGGAGTATTGTCTCTAACATTTGTGAACATTTTTGAAGATAATGAGAAGATGATGTCATGTGGCCCATTTAAAGGTGCACACTGTAAACACAGGCCTGAACTGCACACTGAATACCAACAGGAACAGAGCGCGATATCACAGCTTGACTCAAACTTTCCCATCGTGTCAATAGGAACAGGAATAAAAATCTATGACGCACAGCTGCGTGCCCGTGGAAATCCTGTGAGCCTGTTGCACTGGCCTACACTTTATCTGTTGTTACAGTCCTATTTTTTTAACGATAGCAGCCAAAAGCGTTCGATCTAAATGCAGCACTTTGACCATGTAGGAAAACTCTGGGTGTTAGTTTTCGCCTCACGTTTATCCCAGCGGGTGAGCGACGTGGTCCGGCGCTGAGAGAGCCGTGGAAGCCGAAGAGGCAGAAGAAGCATAAAAATGGAGTAGTTAGTGGGGGAAAACCTGAAATATGGGCTGAAAAATTGATGCTGTTACTCAAATAAGCGCCTCCTTCATGATTCAGGCATGGACACTGACATGGCTCCCTGCTTCACGCTGAAACAAATTCATCTTTGCAGCTCCCTTGTCCTCCCTCACTGGCATTGTTTCTCTCTCACTTTCTCTCTGCTCTGAAAGGTGGATGTGAGTAATGCCATGTCTTTTTTTTTCTTTTTTCTTCGAGCTCGGAAACAGCTGGATCTCTGAGGTTTCGTCGACTAATAAACCCGGTTTCCCCTGTGCAGAAATATGTCTTTCTCGCGCGACCACGGCTCGGCTCGCCTGAAACCGCAAGGCTCCGAATGATAAATCAAAATCCGAGTTTGCTCCGAGTCCAGCTAAGATGAATGTTTCGGATGAATTGAGTCAGAATAACACGGGAGCTTGTATTGCCATTAGTGCGTAACTATCCTGCTGTGTGTGTTTGTGTGTGTGTGTGTGTGTGTGTGCGATGGGTTTCAGGTATTCCCGAGCCAGCGTGCTGAGTTAGGGTCAGTTTTGTCCTTTCAACTCATAATGAATGAGATTAGTGAGAGACTGAGAGGTGATCCTAAATCAGGACTCAGCCCTGTTTGATGTGTACGAGCCAAGAGCTCGGGGATGAATGGGCTGCGGGCTGAGGAAAGCTCCAGCTGAACGTCATTCCTCCTTAGCCACCTTGGCTTCTCCTGATGAAATGTGTGACATATATATGAGGTGGAATGCACCCATATAATTTGCTCGAAAAATGCCCCCTATTTTCCCAGGGACTGAAAAAAAGGAGGTGTGTGTGAGGAGGAAACGTGGAAAGAGACGAGGGAGGAAGGGAAAGAAAGTGAATGAATGAATGAATGAATGAATGAATGAATGAATGAATGGAATTCCTAAATGTAGCCTTTAAGCTGCAACAGATTCCTCAGACAATATTCCAATGCAACTTATTTTCCATCTAATATATGCCTTTCTGGTACGTTTTCTGTTTTTTTTTTTTTTTTTTTATGTGATAAGACATAAAAATGTAATAAAAAGTGCCTGAATGATTGAACACATGAAATTGATTCAAAACTCCCTTGTTATACGTAGCAACGCTAGTAAAGAATAAAATCACTCAGTGTCATACTGTTTTGGGCGGTGTGATGAATTACTTAAAGCGTATAACAGCATGTTCTGAAGAGTTTTATTCCCATTATATAATAGCAATGGATCTCATATATTTTAGCCGTTCATTTCCATCCATCCATCAGTGGTGACTATTGTATTTATTCCCATTTTTACAACTGTGGTAGGACCTCCGGTCAACATTCAGACACTATGCATTCACTATGCATTACGGATGCACTTGGGAAAGCCAATGAGCCTAATTTGCATGTCTTTGGACTGTAGGAGGAAACCAGAGTACCAAGCACAAGGAGAACATGCAAACTCCACACACACAGACCCAGAGGCGGGAATCGAACCTGGACCCTGGACAGTGCTAACCAATAAGCCACCAAGCCAAGCTATTAATTTACCCAGACAATATTTCAATCTGATTAAAATCATTCTATTTAGAAATTACAACTTAACCATTTACCCAGATGCCAGCCTGACAAGATGTGTGTTTACTTGCACATAACATTTAACTGGATTATAACTTGTTATCTTCAATTTCGAGGTAAAGCCAGGCCTCCCAACTTTCCTGATGAGTTCCGCCTGCATTACGATTGGCTACAAGGGTTCAGTCTGATCTATGATTCAATCAGAGCCAATCAGAGCATGTAGACATAATGGGGCAAACATGGGCAGAAAGAATATATTTATTACAACAAGAGAGAAACGACCGGGACTGATGTGTGGTTTACACGGCTAATAGTTACCTATTGAATATAGATTATTACCACCCGCTCATTCCAAGCAGAAATATGATGCATTTCTATTCCAATCGAGCAATCATCATGATTATTAGTGGAATATTAGGGGCGCACCAATTGTGGGACATCAGTGACTCATGGTATCACTTATTTTACTGTATATCAGCTGAAAAAAAAAAGCAACTCCCTAATCAGAAGTGGTTGAAACAAAAATACAAACGACAACAACAAGAAGAAAAATGCAGCATATGTCACACATTAT